>LXKZ01000247.1:0-84567 GCA_001856765.1 Endoconidiophora polonica | reverse complement strand
ATCTCTCGAATGTACTTAGTCTACTTAGATCTCAGACTGCCTAATGCGGACCTTGAACTGCGCAAAGGCAGAATAATCTATAACATTAATCAATCAATCAACCTTTTCTCCGAGAACCTTATAACTTAGTACTGGCCTTCTGCCCCTAGTGCTCTGTCTACTGAGCCGGGCGGGGTGCCTCAATCACATCCCAGTAAAAGCTGTATCTTCATAGTTTCTAGAAACTGAATAATATTTCTGATGTAATTAGTTTCCTCAAAAGTCAGACTTATTAATGATCTTGAATCGCGGATAGGTAGTATATAAAAAACAATCACACACAGTCATATTGTACTATTCCAAATTACGCGTTCAGCGGAGGACCACACCGACTTTTAGGGCCGTGATGCTAAATTATGGTGCTGTGTTGGTACATTGAAGGATCATGGAGGCTGATTTGTATTGCTCTTGATCTCAAGACATGGCATCAGCAGACTGGATTTTTCAAGATTATTTGGGTTTGATTTAAAGCATCCTCTACGTTTTTCAGCACTTGCAACTCCACTCTTCGTTACGACGTTACAAAACCGTCTATCAGATCATATCAGATCACAGGAGGCCTATCAAAGCAAGCTGACCCCATAACAAACTAGCCTGTATGCCCTGGTAGGGGCCGTCATAGCAATAATAAGACAAAAGAGACCTGTGAGCAAAGGGCAAGACCTGATTTAACGGAGCATGGAAGGAAGCGGCAGAATAGAGGGCGATGGGACCCGCAAGGGTATGTTGCAGTAGAGAAGCGGGTTCTATGCAGGGCACACAGCACTGAAGGAGCGTTTTATGCAGGACATAGCAGAGATAGAACGACGAGTTGTTATGGCATTAGATGAAGACTCCGGCTTGCGTACTATGTAAGGGCATGATTATAGAGAAAGAGTGAATATAAAATAATAGTCAGCTCTTGATTATATTTGAAACTTTCAACAAGGATGTGGCATTTCAACATGGACTTGCCCCGCCATTATCGTCATCCCCAACAGAAAGCTTCCCATTGTAGAGGAAGAAGGGGAGGGAGGATTACGTATTGCTACCTACCGATTGCACAGTATAATAATTATGATAGCAACACAAGCTACGAGATCAGCTCAGAAACCATGGCTTTGAGGGCACGAAAGTGCTCACGCGATGTAACCAATTCTAAAGCGGCCATTTAGGCTGGCCTGAAGTCGTGTGACGCCGGCTAGTTAATTTGCATAGCTTGATTTCGCAGCGACGGAGAAGGATTATGGCAACTGTAGTAAAGATGACCATAGTCTAGGTCACATAGGATATAGATTGGAGGCAAACAAAAAAAAAGAAAGATAACTTAAGAAATGAGTGAGTGCCTATTGACAAGCGTCTGAAAAGACCAAAGTCGAACGCAGGCAAGAGGCACAAAGCAAGGATTGATTAGTTAGGTAAAGGCCCGCCTATCTATAGACTTTGTTTAAGCTTCATAATGCGTTACCCGCCCACCAAAAACGCACTAAACGTTGTTTCCACCCTTTTTCTGTTTCTATCTTCTTTCTGCTATAACGATAAACACACGTATAGCCTCTGAGACCACAGTATTAAACTCTCATACTTTTTTTTTCGATACTGCCTGACACTGTATTCTGCCGTATTCTGCAAAAGCGGTGAAGGCGCGATATTAGACTGGTGTCGATCGATCGATCGAAAACCTGGCCTAGACAAAAAAGCAACTCATTTCTATCTAAACCACACTTTGGCACCGACCCCGCCAGATATCTCGAACAACTATCGCTTTAGGCCACGCTAGTTGTGAACATAACGACAGTCTTTTAAGCTAAGCAATTGGCTCTCCGAACTACTCTCGCCTGGTATGAAGATGGTCCCCGCTGGCTTGCGCCTGCATGACCCGGCTATGGCCTCGATACTGGCCTTTGGAGCTGTTCTGGTAGTGCTGCCTGCACTATACGCCGGCCTGGCTTCGAATGTCCAACAGCGCCTCCCGACTCTTCGCAACAAACGCATCTGTCTCTTGATCGCCCACCCCGACGACGAGGCTATGTTCTTTGCGCCGACGGTCCTGGCGCTCACCAAGCCATCAGCTGGCAACCACGTTAAGATCCTGTGTCTGAGCTCAGGTGATGCCGATGGCCTGGGAGAAACACGCAAGAAGGAGCTGCAAAAGAGTGGCGTTTTACTAGGTCTGCGGGCTGAGAGCGACGTGTTGGTGGTGGATAGTCTTGATTTCCCGGATAGTATGACCACGACCTGGGATAGAAACAAGATCTGCGGGTTCCTGGCACGTCTATTTGCTGCGCGCGGAAGAGAAGCTACGGCTAACATTGATGTAATCATCACATTCGACGAGCACGGGATCTCATCGCACCCTAATCATATATCGCTGTATCATGGCGCGCAGACGTTTGTTGGCAAATTGGCACGTTTGGCTGGCGCTGATGTTCCGCCGCCTGTGGACTTGTATACTCTGAACACCGTCGGGGTTGCCCGTAAGTACGCTGGTTTTGGCGATGCATTCACTTCGCTTGGCCTGTGGTTTGCTCGCGGCTTCGGCTTTGTTAGCCTGCCGCCGCCCACCATCAAAGAGATGGACGACGAGGAAGAGGCGGAAGAAGAAGAGGCCGAGCCACCAAAGGCGTTGCTATATCTTAGCTCGTTCACGGGCACTAGCCGAGACCATGCAAGCGTTTCTAGAGCGCGTGCGGCCATGACTCGCGCTCATATATCACAGATGCGCTGGTTCCGCTGGGGCTGGATCACCTTGAGTAGATATATGTATCTCAACGAGCTGCGTCTAGCTAATCCACCAGTCCCAGCAGAGGGCTACGCTGACACTGACACGGTATCATCTATGGGCGCCCCCACTGAGCTAGGAGGCGGCAGCGAAGTCGATATCAGTGCGCACGATGGAAATGACAAGGAGAAGGTTATGTCTGCTGAGCGAGAACACGAACTACGTGCGCTCAAGCGTGAAAAGGACAAGTACATGCGCGAACGTGAGCTGGAGCGCGAGCTAGAGAAGGAGCGGTCGAGACAGCGGGAATTGGCCGAGGAAGAGAAAGAGAGGGGACTGAAGGTCCAGTGGGCGGAGAAGGAGGACGCTGAGAAAGTGGCCAGAGTAGCCAGAGAGGTCTTTGAGGCGCCGAGTGAGAGCGTTGGTGAAGCTGGTACTCACCAGAAAGAGCGAAAACACAAGAAGCATAGCAGCAAGAAGTCGAGGAAATAGACGAACGTTGTATATGTATACATGTATTATATTGATAGTATGTAGTTATACTATGAGAATAACTATGACCCTCACATCAAATATCTATGAGGGTCTTACGCAGTGAACCTTTAGTTTAAGCGGCAAAACTCCGGCATATCTGGTAGCTAATGAGCAGCTATATCAAGCAAAGTGTAGATATTATGAACAAAAGACGCACCTTAGTAAGCACCGCTTGAATACCGGTGATTTATGACGATGGATTTTGTTTTTAAACGCCAGCAGCGGAGTCC
Organism: Endoconidiophora polonica; assembly: GCA_001856765.1. Lineage (NCBI taxonomy): Eukaryota > Fungi > Ascomycota > Sordariomycetes > Microascales > Ceratocystidaceae > Endoconidiophora > Endoconidiophora polonica. The sequence continues at coordinate 81,063 of LXKZ01000247.1, read as the reverse complement.
TTAAAACAAGAGCTTGTAGACGTCTCTTTCCGTGCTTGTGTTCTTATTGGTATGGATATTACTACGGTGCACACCTATTTGGAATACTCTTTTGATTCAAGGCGTTGGCCTTTTCTTTCTTACTTATCTCTTATTTATTTGGTGCCCAACTAGTCAATGTTGGGGTGACTACTAGTACTGGCAATTATTAGTAAAGTCCCAAATGAGTTGAAAGGGCACCTAGCATTTCATTTGGCGTTAAGTCACCCCCGGCCGTTTGTTGCCTTTGTCTTTTAATGCTTCTTTTCTACAGTTTTTCTTCCTAATATCTTTGGGTCAGTAAAATTTTCGCTTGCTTTCTTTCTTTCTCCCTTATATTCTACCATGCCCAAAGTATCCTTGCTCATGTTATGGATTCCAGCAGCCCAGAAACTCACTACGACTACGATTTCAACAGTGACGACACCGACAATAGCGACGACAGTCACAGTAACGGTGACATTGGCAGATACATTACCTACGAGTCTTACCAACAGCCCGTGGCCCAACATCTAGATAGCGACTCCCCTCGTTTAGTGTGGCCTGTTCTTGACGATTCTGAAAGCGACGGCAATAGCAGTAGCGATAGCGAAAGTGAAGGTGATTTCGGTTTTCAGCACAACCCACTTGACCACCCCCATCACATAAGCGACGTCAACCGCCATTTATCGTTTATCAACCGCATCGTAGACTTCGCCTCCCCAGCACATCACCTTCAAGAAGACCAAGACGAAAGCGAAGACGACTATTACGACGACTTTGACTCCGACAATCGGCAGAGGATACCCAGACGCTTACTCGGATGATAGCAACAATCGACCAAATTTGAGCTACCTGCACGATATCGATCAAAATCACGGCCAGACTGAGGCAGTAAATCGCTTTGACAGACCACAGCCACATACTAACTGCAGAGGTCTGCGCAGAGAAATACATATCGGACACCACTTAACTGGCCCTGTGACCGCGTGGCCGCTGTCTATCTCTATGGAAGAAGCAGAAGCAGGCGGAAGCCGGCGCCATCAGCCTACCTCGTCCCAACCTGGAAGCTCCCGTCATAGCCCAGTAATCCTCGGTGTTTTGAGGCCTAACCCGAGCTCGGGGCTGCCCAGCAGTCAAATCCCGCCTTCTACTGCATATCATCCAGTAGATGATGCTTCCGTTACATCAGACTCGGGCCCTGAAGACTTGGATATTGAAACCGCTCACGCTGGGCCAGAAGACAACGAAGTCCATGATTCTGAGGATAGTTCAACAACCCCATATGACGACGACGACGACCAAATAGAAGACGACGAAGACGAACATGATTACGAAGAAGACGACGAAATACCCGGCCTAGATCCTGACATAGAACTCGAGCCTCTCTACCCTCTTGACGAAGATAGCGAGGAGGATGTGCTGCCTAACATAGAACACTTCCAACAAGCTGTTCTCCGACACCACCCACCCCATACTTTTGCACCTTTAGAATATAACATGGCAGCATCAAACCACCAGCTGCATCTACCACCCCAGACGGACGATTACTCTCACCAGCAGGCCCTTCCAGCTGATGTTATTGACCTCACTGAAGAGCCTGATAGTCCCGTGAGACCAACCACGTCCAACGCCAACCTGTTACTGCCCTCTATGAACGATCCAGTGCGGAATCCTCTCCCTGTTCCGACTCTCAACCCACGGCGAAATGCATATGGGAGCCGGCTGCCGGTTCGCGAGCCTCTTATCAACCCTGACTTAACGCGCATCCGACATAGTCATGGCCATGGCTTTAGCGACCACAGTAGCAACAGTAACATCATCGATTTGACGCTTGATGACCAACTAGACGATGAACAGCCACGACGTCCACAACTAACAGAGCGTCCTACGGAAGATGATTTGGTGGTTGTTGGATCTAATCCCGTTAACCGTCCCCGAAATGCTCATCATCACCACCATCATAGCCATAACCATATCTTTCGTAACCACCCAGGAAGCGGCGACTGGCTTCCTATGCAGTTCCCTCAGTTTCCCCAGTTTCCTAGATCGGCTCAAGACTTGATCAATACTATTACACGATTCAGTACTGGTACGTTATATACGTCAACCCCAACCGAGCATGCAGATGGACACATAAATCGGAACGCGCAAAGAATGCACTCGCCTCCGGGGCTCCATTTTGCACCACAAACTCGCCGACCTCGACGGACAGGCGAGGGCCCTATCGTCCCGGCACCAGAGCTTCATAATCTTGCAAACAGACAACTCAACTACGACCCGTCTGCTTTTGCACCAGCACAGGAAGCTACACAGCTGCCAACACGCGAGGGCTTTACGCGTGACACAAACGAGGAAACCGTCATGGTGTGCCCTGGATGTGATGGTGAACTTGAATTCGATCCTCGTGAAAGCCGCGAAGACGGCCATGCAAAGAAACGCTCCAAACGTTCCAAAGCAGAGCACTATTTTTGGGCTATTAAAGCCTGTGGACATGTAAGTCAAGTCATCTTACTAGCCATTACCAACAATAACTAATGAAGATTCGCCTGCTAACACTAAACTCTTACAGGTCTATTGCTACCAGTGCTATGAAAATCGCAAGCCTCTTAAAAATCAAAAGTCAGTATTTCCTACAGCCGAGGGCTCAACAAACAAGATCATATGTGCTGTGGAAGATTGCGAAAGCGATGTGAGCAATAAGGGCTCGTGGATCGGTCTTTTCATGTGAACCAGGCACTCTTTATAGACCTACAATAAACATATCACGTATCATTATGGATAGATAATCTTAGTCTTATCTTTTTTTATTCTTATTTGTATCATAAACCATTTCAAAATTATGAAAATTACGCTATATATATATATATATATGATCACGGAGTCACGTTCTATAGATTTGTAAAGATGTCCCATTTGAAATAGTGTAGTTTGATAGAAAATGGAAACTTGAAGAAAAAAAGGAGGACAACAATAACAACAGTAGATACAAGTGATAGAATCCTAATAGTGAGATGCCTCATGATCGAGGATTTGGATGTTAGAATGACTTGGAAAAAAAAAGTACACAAACCAACCAGATATCCGCCAACAAAAACAGCAAATATACTCATGCATAAGAGAAAATAGGGGGAGAAGGAGGGGGGTATAAGCACTAAAAGACATGATGTGATATAAAAACAGATTTCGTTATCAAGTGAACAGACGCCGGCATTAAACGACGAGACCCTCGACTGGCCGTTCGGTGAAGACAATCTTTTCGGTCTGGTTCACAAGGTCATTTTCATCGGCATCATAATCCCGGTAAGGGAAAGCGGTGATGGCAGCGACTCCACCGAGAAGATAGAGACTATCTGATGGGCCACTAGGGGCGAAGATGACTTCGGCTCCTTGGTTAGTGACCAGCTCAGTCATCTCAATCATTTCCTTGCGACGGGAGATATCACTTTCGAAGAACCAGCTAGTTGCGACGAAGAGAGTTGCGCTACGGCAGACAGCACCCATTTCAATGGCACGCTTGACGTTAGCAGGACCGTAAACAGCCCATCCATCATCAGCGCGAAGGTGTTTCTCCAGCTTTGCGATTCCGGAGGCTGTGGATGAGCCGATAGCATCGGTGATGGAGCCACTGCGGAGGGCCTCGGTAAGGCCGTGTACGTGGCCAGACGATGTGTGGGCGACGATCATTTTCTTCGAGGCAGCGCCCAAAATGGCATAGCGAGTGGGATCTTCAGACGCAAGCTTAGCGCAATAATCACGGAAATTCGCGGCAGTAAATCCGGGAGACGCGATCAGAAGAGGCTGCGCGTCGACGGGGTTGAAGATATCCATGATGGCATTAGCAGTATCGCGGAAAAAGCGTTGTGCGGCACGGGCGTTGTTCTTGCTTTTGGTGGATGAGGCAGATGTGTAGGCAAGCTTGCCGCGGAAGCTAGACTGGATGCGGGTGCGCGTGACGACACGAGTCGGAGTGACAATACACAAATGAGCAATATCTTCTTGCATGACGACGGCGCGGAGATTCTCGCGGCGATCGGGGTCACAGGCATCACAGAGGAGACGCATGTCCATTTCATCGAAGCCATCGGCCTTCCAAACATTGAAAGGCTTGCCGATGGCGAGCTGCAGAGTGTGGTAGCGGCCGTTGGCAACTAGCTTGTTTTCACCGGTAACACGGCCTTTGACATTGAGGACTTCGTCACCATCGACGTAGGATGCAGAGTCGACGCGGACGGACAGCCAGAGAGTGATGCGCTCTGAAGGCTTGCCTTCAACAGTCACGATGTTTCGGACGGTCTGTGTAGTGAAGATATCGCCTTCACGCAGAACAGCAGACAGGCACCACTGAAGGAAGTGTTAGATTAATATACGTTCTTAGTGTTATTGATATTGGAAGAGCAGACAAAAAGAGAACTCACCAAGTCTTCAAGTTCGTCAGATACAAGATTGAGGCGTTCGCCTTTGTCGACGATCTCGGGCTGTAGCTCTAAAATGTCGTATTTTTCACTGCGAGTTTCTTCGCGGCGCTTGCGAGACATATCGCCAACACGCTCACCACTAACGACTCTCATGTTTGCGGTCGAGAGGCACGGATAACGACAAGATATAGATAGGGTTTTTTTTTTTTTTAGCTAAGTTGATAAGAAGCTGTGCTTTGGTGACTTTGGGTCAAGCTATGTTAAAGCTTTGATGATAGTGATCAAAGCCCTGCTTGCAAAACAAAAAAAAAAGTGCAGTTGGTTGGAAGATAGACGAATAGATCTGGGATAGATGAGCCAAAGGTGACGAAAAAAAATAAGCTTAAAAAGAGAGAAAAAAATTAACAATCAGCCTTTTATATATATATAGGTAAAGTAGAAGTCCTTGAACTATGATTCGACTAGGACGATATTGGCCTCAATTATGTTGTTTCGGGATCAAACCCAAATCCAGCGATGAACTCATTATGGCGAAGCCTATTGGCTAGAAGGTGGGGTGACATCTAAACAGCGGGGCCCATCATGCTTTAACTGACAGGCGGCTAATCTGGATAGTTGACTAAAATGACTTCATTGTATCTTCAAGGAAAATAATATAAGGCAAACTAATTCATAAGATATCATCACGTCTCATACAGATTATGAATCATAGTTTAGATGGAATATTCTAATAGACCATATTATACAATGCAAAAGAGACCATGGAAATAAAATAAAATGAAATAAAATAGCAAAAATCAATGTACTTTTCCGTACCCAAAAGACGCCGTTTATCGTTCCACCCTCTTCTTCTTTATACTCTTAATTATTATTATTCTGCTTCTTAGACGCTGATCGTCTTAAAGGCGTTAAACTGCTCGCCGGTAGCCAGAAGCGTGCCGGGAATCTGCTTGTGCCAGTGTACTTCTTTCACATCAGCCAAGAAGTGGACAAAGAGCAGTTGGGGAGGAATATCCTGCACGCCAGCAGTGTCCTTGCTCTCCTCGTCATCCAGCTCAACAGCTAGATCCCACAGAGTGACAGTCGAGTCACCAGCAGCAACGGCAATGATACTGTCGTCGGTGGGGTGCCACTCAATGCTAGTAATCTGCTCCTTGTGGTAGTCGAAGCTGGCAATAGGTGCAGGCGCAGCACCGTTGGACTTCCAGCTACGCAGATCCCAGACGGCCCAGGCACCGTCGTCAGCACCGCTAGCCAGCAGGTGTGTAGTACTACGCGACCACGAGATTACGTTGACATCAACCTTGCTGACCGTCACGCTCAGTGCGGGCTTCTTGCTCTTGCTGCGGATATCCCAGATGCGTACGGTGCCGTCGCTGCTGGCAGAGGCGAACACGGAGGCTTCGGAGGGACTCCATTGAATATCTTCGACGGACGACGTGTGGCCACGGAACGCCTTCTCGTGAGTCACGAAGCGACCCCCGTCGGCAGTGCTAGTCAGGTAGATGAGGCCGTCGTTGTCGCCAGTCAACAGTTTGGGCTCCGCCACTGTCGAGCCGCTCCAGTCAACAGCATAGCCTTCGCTGCGGTGGGTATGTATAGTGTGTAGGGGTTTGTTCTGATCGGCGCTGATCATGGTACCAGGCACATCAAAGGATGTTAGGTGGGGAGAGATGTCGTGAATGTACGCCTCGGCGCCCTCGGTCATGGTCGCAGTTAGAGTGCGGCCTCCCGGGGTCTGATGCACGCGTACGCGGTTTGTGGTAGACGGCAGCGGGATACTCTTGCTCTCTAAAATGGGATCGGAGTCCTCGACATCCTCATCCTCATTATCACTATCATCTGGACGCTCCATCTTGCTAAGGCCAGAAAGTTTCATGACCAGCAATGAGTTGTCGCCAGTCGATGAGCTGTCGGCCTGGGTGCCCGCTACTATGTACACAGTAGCGGGATAGACACTACGGGCGTCGCCGAGCGCGTCAGGCACAACGTCAAATGACAGGCAGGGCCATGGTGTCGATAGGCTATGCAGCATATCATATGTGCTCGGGTCAGGAGCTAGGATCTGGCCCGGCTCTAGCTTAGTACGACCGACGATGAAGGTGTTTTGGTCGACGGCCATAGCAGCTTCTTTCTCCTCAGCTTCGCGCTCAGCATCGGGACGGCCGTCGACGCCGGCCTCCATGATTTCGTCTTCGCTTTCGAACTCATCTTCAAACTCATCCTCAAACTCGCCCATATCGTTGTCGACCTCCATGGCCTCAGCCTCGGGCCGGCCTCGGTCCTTGAGAGGCGTATCGTCACCGTCGGCATAGCGTTTGGACATGGTGATTCCGTTGTTGGGGTGGATTAGGCTTCAAGATAGTATTGTCGTGATATCAGGTTAGAGGCCAAGAGTTGGACTGTCTGTTACTGGTTATAGTAGTTCGACTAGAATCTGATCGCTGGCATATTTTTTTTTACATTCCTTTTTCCTACGCTTAGAAGAGGCTCATCCTATTTTCATCTTCGTCATGGTAGAAAAAAAATTATTACGATAAGATAAGAAAAAGTACCCCCGCGACAGAGAACATATAACCCTACTTGTAAGTATAACCCTATATCTTCTATTAAAGAAATTTGACATTTTCTCATTCCTAACAAAGAGATTGATAAGATTTTGCCAGGCACTTTTATCGACCGTTCACACGCACGGATGCACTGCCAAGGCCAACGACAAGCCGTTTGCTGTCTCTTGCCTAAACCTGTGATTCTAGGCCTAGGGGAAAACTCTCGCTAGGCGGCATCAGAGACCAAAAACCCCCACTAGTTTTGTCTATCCTCCTTGTCGTAAACGTTCCAATATGACGACCTCTTAATGAAAGCGTGGTACTTTTATTTGTACTCTTTGTACGTACTTGTACGCATATTAGCTTCTAGAGTCACACGTCAAAGAGGTTGCTTGCTCGGATCAAGTAAATCAAATGAGAATCATCTAGATTTCAAAGGATTCGTAGTAGAGGCTCCAGACCATCTTACCAAACAATTTGTTATCTGAGTATTGACACATATTTTCCTGTTCAACTCGTAATCCCCTCGATCAACTGGCTAGGGAAGCAAGTCTAACATCGGGATATCCTTCTAATTTGCCGGTCAAGGTAACGTTGCTAGAGTAGGCAGAGCACGGGTTAGATATTTTGTTCTTTAGTCATCCCTAGAAACCATATAACCAAGCAAGTCTCCAAGTGGTTAAAAGTAGCATTAAAACCGTTCACGATACACATTATCCAGTGTCAAGTTCAATGCTTAAAGCCACTCAAAAGTGACAGTGCCAGTACTATACTGTAGGGCATTTACTGGAATTCAGATTTATAGACAAAATGTATGACTGTATTAGCTTGATAGTATGAACGAACTGGCAATCAACGGTTGATCGGAAAACTTTGACAAGCTGCATCCAGCATGCATGCTCTATCGCAAATAGCCGCTATACAAGCTTTTCATGTCCCTTGAACCGTAAAACTACTCGAGTTCGTTTTTTCCTTTCCTAGACGAGTAGCCAGTAAGTTTATGGACAGGAAATTAGTTTGCATGGGAAAAGAAAGACCAAAAAAGAGAAAGCTTGGACTCGAGACCTGCTAAAAGTCTGTCCCTGAAAGAGATTATCTTACTTTGTATGATTCTAGCAGAAGCTTTCGACTCTCAAGCGACTGGCCGAGCCTGAAATAAGACAAAGGCGAATCAAAAACCAAGCATTCTATAACAAAAACAGGCATCAGCGACTAGTCATGGCCATGACTGCTGCTTTTCTACATGTCCTTCAAGACTGCTAGCCTAACATGAAGCAACTACTGCTCGTCCTTCCCCCGCTGCCTCCTTGTCTATATCGACGTATTCCTTCTCTCTGTGTCTAGTTTTGATCCAGGCTCTTGTAGTGATCTTGTTTCGACTGTTGCATGTAACTTTTATGTCCTGACGCTACAACTAGTGACTCTTACTAGTACTGGGCACTACTATTAGTGAAGCTTGACTAAAGCTTGAATGTCCGAGACTCTGCTTCTATCCACGCTAAGCTTTATATTCGCCTGCTAATGAGCATGCAAGGTCTAACACAATGATAGCCTGATCTAAACAAGTGATGTGGTTGCATTGGCCCTGTATCATCAAGCAAGAGCCATCTATTGGTCCTACGACGTCTAGAATGAAAGCCAATAAATAAAAGGCCATTGAGTAACTAGTGCTTAAAAGGATACGAGTGCGTATCACCGAGGAACCGGTACTAGAAGCTGTTGAGAGAAGTGCCTTAAAGACTCTTAGAATTTCCCCAAATCGGTATAAGTTTTGATTCCTTTCTCTTCCATCCTCATGTCCGTTAGTTTTTTTTTCCTTTTTCTTAGTATGACTACGTTGTGTTGTTTCTTTCTTGGCTTCTGGTAAAGATCTAATCTTATGATCTAATCTAATCTTATCTGATCAAACAAGCATCACCAACATCTTTACCAAGATTACAATTATCTGCCAAAAAAACAACCTATTACAAGTGTCTGAACTACCAAGCATAATGGGTACTACTGCGGTTCCACACTTTGTGACGAGTGCTGAAAAGTGCCTTTCTGACGAAGATGAAATTCATGCTGTTGATGCTGCTGTTGTCAAGAAGGACGCCAAGGTCGTGTCTACTAATGCCTCGTCTGAAGATGATTCTAACGGTGAGGTACAGTATGGTGTTGAGAAGATGACTGCTATCTCTTCCCACTGGTCTTACAAATCCATGATTACTCTGTACATCTGGTATGTTGTCTGCTAATACTAACTTGAGATTAACCCTTTGTCTAACTATCCGTGTTCAGCATTTACATTACATCGTACACTCACTCTATGCAACAACAGATGAACAGCAACCTCTCTCCCTACATCACCTCGTCGTTCAGCCGTCATGGTCTTACTTCGACCGCCAGCATTGTCGCCAGTTTGGCTAGTGGCGTGACCCAAATTCCATTAGCTCGAGTCATCAACATTTGGGGCCGTCTGGAAGGATATATCCTAGCTCACTTTCTGTGCGCTCTTGGCCTTGTCTTACTCGCTGTTTCTCACGATGTACAGACATACGCTGCCGCCCAGGTGTTCTGGACAGTAGGTAGTGGTTGGATTGGATATATCCACACAGTCTTGATCTCTGATACCACGTCTCTGCGCAACCGTATGATCATCTACGGCATCAACTCGACGGCGTACATTGGCAATGCTTTTGCTGGCCCGGCTGTCGCCAAGCTGTTCTTGGAAATGTCCAACTTCCGGTGGGCGTTTGGCGCATTTGCCATCATTCTCCCCATCGTCGGCTCTAGCGTTGCGGGCGTGTTGTTCTACCATCAGCGCGCTGCCCGCAATGCTGGTCTGCTTCGCCCACGCCCAAAGAGCGAGCGTCCGCTTGTCCAGAACCTAGTTTTCCATAGCAAGGAGTTCGACGTGCTGGGGATGCTCTTTTGTATGGCTGGCTTCTCGTTCCTTCTTCTTCCATTTAGCTTAGTCATATATGCCCCCCAAGGCTGGAAGACTGACTACATTATCGCTCTACCAGCCTTGGGTGTGGTCATGTTGACTATGTTCGTTGCATGGGAGAGCCTTGGTGCTACGATGCCTCTGGTGCCCTTCAGGTTCTTTAAGGATAGGACTATACTATCCTCGGCTGGTGTTGCCAGTGCCATTATGTTAAGCTTTAGGTACGTCTCAGAGATCCCCTATATCTTGTGTGTCTATTATTACCAACACATTTTTTATTAGTACTTGGGACTCTTACTTCTCATCGTACTTGCAGGTTGTCCACCATCAATCTATCGCCCAGGCCGGTTACATCATCAACACCTACACTATTGTGTCGTGCACATGGGGACCTTGTGTCGGATAGTAAGTTGTTTTTCTCGCTACCGATATTTCCCTCTTGACCAAGACATTAACCTTCTTTCTATAGTATTATTCGCCAGACTAACCACTACAAGTATGTCGCCGTGGCTGCTGTGCCTCTAGCCTGCCTGTCCACTGGTCTGCTCATCTACTTCCGCCAGCCCAACACCTATATCGGCTACATTATCATGTGCCAGATCCTCAAGTCTGTTGCCTCTTGCACAATCATTATCTGTGAGCAACTGGCCGTCATGGCTGCCGTTGCCCACAATGAAATTACCATTATGTTGGCTCTAATCGGTCTCTCCTCGTCGGTCGGCGGTGCTGTCGGTCGCGCTATCTCCGGTGGTATTTGGACTAACGAGCTACCTATACTGTTGCTTAGGTACTTGCCAGACGATGAGAAGGCCAACATGCGCAATATTTATGGCAGCTTGACTGTGCAGTTATCGTTCGCCTGGGGCAGTGCTACTAGAAACGCCATTATTATGGCTTACGGCAACGTACAGCGTAAAATGGTTATTGCTGGTGCGGCATCGATGCCCTTAGCTATGATCTGCGTCTTCTTGTGGAAGAACATCAACGTTGGCAAGCTCAACCAGACTCGTGGCCAGGTCTTCTAGACTAGTATTTCAAATACTTTCGGTTACATGATGTTCCGGGAAAAGGGTTGTGTAAGTAGGGTTGTAATTTAGGTAGACATAGGCTGTGGTTTAGTACGTCTTCGTTTTTCATTAGCATAAAGTAGGTGGTGTACATGCCAACTGTGATGGGAAAGTATAATTTCAACAATTTTTTTTTATTCTTTAAAGCGATCCAATAGCTACCAGGGTCATCATTGGGTTTACTCTATGAGCGGCTTGCAACGATATTAGATGTTGATCTTCGAGCATAGTTTCGTAAATCGCTGCCTCTATGAACGACGACTTGTCACAGAAAGCGTCTCAGTGTGCCAATCGGGTTGATTGGTCCGAGAGACAATTCAAATTCACTCAGCAATCTAATTGAGATGAAAATAGGATCTATGTCTCTGGGACTCGATATTACAGACGCTAAAAAAAAGAAAACATTGAACGTTGTAAAAAGAGAGGTATTGCGTCATGTTGATGTAGAATACATTGCCATATGCAGTCAGGATAGGGACATATAATGGGCATTGCTTACTCCTACTACTGTTCAGAGCAGCGGCGATTTCTCCATTGTCAGAGCTGATCGGGACTCTTGATTTTTCTGCAGCTTGATCCGTTTCAAGCGTCCCACCAACTTGTTGCCTTTTGGTGCTATTCTGGGATAAGTTGGAGGGCATTAAAGTTTGGGACAACGACCCCCCCTTGCGTTTTTGGGAACCGAGATGAAGCAGCTCAAGTGCAACTGTGCAATTAGAAGTGAACTGATCGAAATCTGGTAGAGAGAAGAGCTATTTAGAGAAAGCAAAAGAAAGAAGAAAAAAAAGAAGCCACAGACTCAAGACAACAGGTCACTCGGACCACCAGTCATCAAAAGTCTCAATAATTGCTCAGGCGAGTGTTTCTTGCTCCTTATGGTTCTCATTGATAGGAGACGAACACTAAGACGCACCCTAATACATCACTGTCCAGATGGTTGGTTGTCCGTTCGAAGGAATACTAAGTCTCAAAGGAAGAACCTACATGAACAACACAGTTAGGTTTACATGTATAGATTATCGTGAGCGAATACTTACAAGAATCTAAATCCGAGTCTGTTTTGGCTGGCTGGCCATGAGCACAGGCGTGACAATACTTTTAACCTAGAGAGTCCAGATCCTGGTAGCTAAAAGCCTGAAAGAAGGTCCGTGTTTCTCCATACAAGACAAGCACATTGTTGAAAAGACAACTCCTGGACGCTGTTTGCTTGGTGCGGCCATAAACAGAAACATGACGGCGAGGAATTTATGTTCCCAAAGCGGGGGACTCTCTCATCAAGCTACTATGTAGAGTAGCATTGTCCCTAACTTGAGAGTAAGGCTTAATAGAAGAGATTCCTCGATAAACATAAGGTTGTGCCCCCCCCCCCCCCCTTCTGCTACAATTGAAAGGCTGACTGAATACATTTCTCTGATCTCTACTTCTTATTTTCTTCTATTTGTCACCTTTTTATATTTTAAACATAAGCCACTGGAGTGATACCTTGAATTTTTCGGTTGATAGTTCACTTTCCTGTCTATAATACACTTGTTTGCAGATACTGCGTGTGCTTGACTTCATATCACTAACGACTTCTTCTTATTTGGCACGGCTGAGATCTGGATCATCTATCAGGCCCTGTTTGATGCGCGGCGATCGCAATCCTAGGTCTGGTAGACCGCTTAAACGAATTCTCACACCACAATAGCAACAGGAACTCGACCGCCTCTTGCCTATCGCTAACCATATTCACTTTTCATCGCCGACCGACAATGGCGTCAAATACACACTCTCGCGCAGGCTCGAATACTAGTGGCAGCGATCTTCTATCGCCTACTTCACTACCACAGGTTCACATCCATCATGATGCCCGGCAAACATCCAACTCTTCGGCATCCCAGTCGCAGGCGGGCAGGGAAGGCATTGACGACCGGGAGACCAGCGTAAGAAGCCCGTCCGGCCCCGCTCGCGGCCTATCAATTCGGAGTGTTACTAGCACTATGCCTATATCACCGCGTAGCGGAGGCATGTCATCGACAACTATCAGCTCTAACCGAGCCCCGCCACAGACCTTCTGGGCCGACGATTTTGGCCCGACTCAGTACACATTCTACCAAGAGGGAAGCCCACCAACTTCCGTCTATGGCGGCGAGAAAAGCCCATCTCTGCTTAGTCCTGGTGTGTCACCACGAGCCCTGTCAAGACTACCCGGACTCGGCGCTGCCCTTGGCCTGGGAGCATCGGCGAAGAGAGGCAGCGGCACTATGGCCTCAGGGACAACAGCGTCAACTTCAGAAAAGTTTCAGGTTCCTAAAGTACAGGAGAGCAGATGGTCAATGCCGACGAATCGCTGGTCGATTGGCGAACTGCCAAAGCGTAGACGTCCTTGGTTTGTCTGGGTTATTGGAAGCATTATTGCGTTCATCGTGATCGGAGTTACGATCGGAGTAGGTGTCGGTGTAGGGTTGGGCTCAGCTAAGGCAAAGAACAAGAGCCACGATTCATCGTAAGTTGTTTGATCTATACTTTCTGTGGTCAATACGGTTGATGCTTACTGTTATTCTTAGCTCATTTGCCGATACAACCGCTACGGGTATGACAGCCATGGCCACAGCCACAATCGAGGTATCAACAGCGACTTCTCTATCATCCTCCGAGAACGGCGCCGTGACTGATTCTATGGACTCAGCATCTTTGATAACAGCCACGCCGACTAGTATGGAAACTATGACTACTACTGGCACATATATATCGGCAGTGGCTACTGCTAGTCTGACATGTCCGATAACATCAGGCTCGCTGGTTACCGACACATCGACATCGAAGCAGTTCCTGCAGACATGTGGCATGGACTGGGGATCTGAAGATGGAGCTCAGGATGTCACTCACATGACGACGACTACATGGGACGACTGCGTCCTGCAATGCGCCAAGGTCGACAGCTGCGATGGCGCAGGCTGGGGCTTTATCGAGGGTGACCAGGCTTCGGGATGGAGATGCTGGCTGAAGCGGAATGTGACTGGCACTGGCCACTCGGCACGTAAAGACTGGGCATTTGCTAGATTGGTGAGATGAAAGCTGGTGGTATGATGGCTGGACTGACGAACATGAGAAGCAGGAGATTGCCACAATAGCGCAACGATCGGCTGAAAAGCAAGTAGTTCGTGAACTGGCCCGAGGGAGATTTAGTAGCGGTTGATTCGAGGTGATTTGGTTTCTATGGGCTGGCCGTTTGATTTTGTTTGTTGAGCTGTGATGTTGACGCAGCAAAAGATACCCCCTTCTTCCCTTTTAGCTTAATGTATTATATATATAATGATGATATTGACATACTCAGAAGACGGGACTGACTGCCTGGCATTTGAAACCAATAAAATGCCTCCAAAAAAAAGGTGTAAGGGCGCCTGACAAACTTGAGAGGGATGTTCCGAGATCCGAACATGCTGCGGTGTTCGGCCGTTAGCGATGACGCCATGGAAACGATGCGGTATCCCTGCTTTTGGGAGCCAAGATTTGTCAGCGGCGCGTTCCGAATCCCAGCCCTGGGATTTAGCGAAGGAAGCAATGTAGCAGTGAATTTGATGGAAGCGAAGATGATGATTATGAGTTAGTAAGCTTAGTTTGTTGTTAGTAGTCTATTTGCAAATTGTGGCTAGGAGGCGATACAGGGCTTACCCAACCAGCGTCAGCTAGCAAGACATTCGTAAGAGACGAGAAATATCATCATAGAGGGCAAGCTCTAGATGGCATTGAAGTAGTATTTGTCATCAACTTGGAATTGGCGTGCGGTCGGTGGACAATTGACTATGTAGAGCCCTGAGTTTTGGAGTACTCGCAGAGGCGTTTCCGTGCCTCCAGTCTTGGGACTGCCGTTGAAGTCTTGGAACACGAATAAAGCACATAACTTGATGGCGTGCTTTGCGTTGTGTTGTGTCTGATATCGGGTCTTGGTGTTTGTTGACAAATTCAGAGAAGCACGTATATTTAATATAAAGAGAGGCCCCGCTGGCCCCGCTATTGTTGCCCACTGCCTAGTTTCCAGTTCCCACTTTCTACAGCTTAGTCTTAATATTTTCCAAACTCTCTCTCGCTCTCTCTCACTCTCTCTCTTCTACAACACTGAAACTTCTCATCACCATTTTCACGGTCTCTCCAACTACCCCATCAATATTCACAATGGCTCTCCGTACCATCACCACCGCCGCCGAGTTCAAGGCTCTGCTGGCCACTAACACCTATGTAATCACCGACTTCTGGGCCACCTGGTGCGCGCCCTGCAAAGCCATTGCCCCTCTGTTCCAGACTCTGTCTTCTGCCCACACCATTCCCGACAAAGTCGCCTTCGCCAAGATCGACATTGACGATGTTGGTGAGCTCGCCCAGGAGTACGGCGTCAGTTCTATTCCTACCTTTGTTGTCTTCAAGGATGGCAAGCCCGTCGAAGAAATCAAGGGCGCTGTGCCCGCTAAGCTTAACGAGTTGATCAAGTCCACCATTGCTCAGGTTCAGTCTTAAAGCTTTCTTTCCGTCTTCTGATATACTCTTTTGCTTGATTTCCTCCTTCTTTTGTTCTCTTTTCAACTATGTAAAACTAGCATTCTCTCCAATCCACCGAGAGCGCCTTTTTTACGTTGACGTCAAATACCCCAACCCTGACGCTGACCCCGCCTTCTCGTTTATCTCGGACACACATACCTACGATGTACTTCCTATATCTAATTCTGTCACGGACCCGCCATTGAAACGAACAATCTCAACTAGCCGCTTTTCTTGCCAGGCAACCATTCGCATGAAGAGCATTATCGCTCTCTAGGAGTTGTTTTAATATTTAGCCATATTTTTTTATCAATGAAATATATAGTTTCGGCCGAACGACGTATCTTTTCATGTGTGATAATATATGTATCAATCAATCTACGTGAATGTGCGTGTTTCTGTAAATAATAGAGAACGCCCTGGACTAAAACTCAAAAGTAGAGAATCAAAAGGGTACAAATTACTACATACATCAAACATAGATGTTCAAATCTCAGTGGTACAATCGACAGTACATATTAATTTTGCTCTTCCCGCTGTTCCAGATAAAGCCGCAACAGTATGGTTATGCTCCTCAAATATTATTTACATGACTGCATGATATGTAGTATCTACTTCATGTTGGTACTCTTGGAGGCCAACATACCACACCCGCTGCAAAGAATTCGTGGCCTTCCACCGATTTTGCGTATATAAAAGTTACGACGACCACATCCAGCACAAGACGAACCCAACGTTTCGCTGCCATCGGACTCTTCGGTGACAGACTCTTTCATAGCTGGCTCCGGTGCATTCTGCGACATAACGGTGCCATCGAAAGTTACCGCCTCTGTAAATGTCAGTTCGTTTTTTTCGACTGGAGTGGAGGGAGCTGTGACGACAGATTCCGATCCTTCGACATCGTTAACCACGATAGTCAGCCCAATGCTGAGCCTCCTCTTTGCACGCGTAAGGGGGGGCAAAAGTATGTTGGTCCGTATCGTTGGACTGGAATTAAGATCCTCACAGTTGTTCTCCGCCAAAGCCTGACTGCCTGTAGGACCGCTTCGGGCTTCTAGTTCGACAATGTTGATGTTTTCGGACACTTGATCTAGTTCGTCCTTGCTGCTAGTGTTGCTAGGCCCTGTTGTAGATGAGAGGATGGCGGCCTTTGCAGCCATGGCAGCAATTGTAACAGATGTCATAGAGATAGAGACAGTTCTGCCACGCCACCGGTTGAAGAACCCTTCAATCAAACCCTCTTGAGACTCTTGTGGCTTGTTGACATCGCTAGGAACCGAGCTAGAGAGCTCTTTCTGTACTTGGATAGACTCAACATCGGCTTGGCCATCCACTTCCGACGAATGTGAAAAATTTGACGTTGCCGGGGCTTGTAGATCTGGTGTGCCACTAGGCATTATTGAAAGGCTATTGTTGATCTCATCCATAACTTGCGTCCGATTGATGTAGTGTACCTTTCCGGAATCAGGCGGCGTTTGGGGTTGAGCAATAGTCATCCTTATTAACCGGTCATGGTCGGCAACAGGTGTTCTTGTGTTAGGTATAGTAGAAGCCTGTTGTTGAGTAATGCTTGGATTGCTTCGTTGAGAACTTCCATCTTCAATGCCGTAACGCCACGAGTTGATAATTTCCGTGTTCATATGAGGCGTTCGGCTGCCCACTCCAGCGGAGGCCATGGCATTTAGCTGAGATATGGACCCACGGCGGGAATATGGTTGGCCACTGCTTGCAAAACTGGCAAAGCTTGCGCGCGTCATGATACTACCAGTGCGCGTGAGTGTTGACAGTCGATGAGAGGACATGTTTTCGTGGCGACGCTTTACGATAGCACAATCCTGACGCCATATGCGGATGACGCCCGACTTGTCACTAGTAATGATGATGTTTCCGTCGTTGTGCGCCGAGCGGGCAATATATGTCGGCGATTCTTCGGGTTTCATCGTCTGCAATGGCACATTGGACAGAGATGTTTGGCTAGTAGATGCTTCACCTTTGCTCGTAAGTTTTATAGGCGGAGGGTTGCAAAGATCGTAAACAGGATCATCCGATGCACCAATAAGTCGTCGAGTGGTAGTTGGCGCAAAGATGGCGACTGTAACAATGTCGTCGTGAGCGTCAAAATATTCAAGTGGGCGTTTGTCTTTTATCTCCAAGTCAGTCGCGGTTGTCGGCCAGATGAAGACTCTTTTGTCCTCGCTACCAGATATGACGTATTGGCCATCATCACTTGGTCGAGCATGTATTTGGCTTGATGCGTTCTCATGCCCCTTGAGCTTCAGATCAAGTGTTTTGTCAGAGAGGTTGTACTGGCGAATCCGTGAATCGTTCGACGTGATAAGGACTTTGGTTCTTCCGCCGCTGCCAGCAAAGTCAGGTATGTGGATAGTCTCGATACCAGTAATCTTGCTCCCCTTAGCATTGCGGCCGCGGGATGACCGTACATGAATTTCCTTTTGAAGCTTGAGTTGTTCCGTGTCGAAGAACATACACACGCCGTGGAGTGTGCCGGCGATCGATGTATGGCCATCGGGCGAAAATGCTACCGCAGTGATGAGATCAGGAACGGACCTTGAAAAAGCCACAGCTTTGTCGGGAATACTCCATAGACGAAGCACAGAATCCAGAGACCCAGCAAGGAAAAATCGATCGTCACGGGGATGGAAGGCAATGCTAGTAACAAAATCCGGGTGCTTGAAGATACAAAGGTTTTCCTGGTAATTGAGATGCCACAGCCGCACCGTTTTATCCATAGATGAAGATAACAGAAATTCATTTTTGCTCCAGGTCAGATCCAAAATCTCGCCTTCGTGACCAGCAAACTCACGGACTGGCTTGGAGTTGAAGACTGGCGCTCTCAGTCGTTCTCCATGCGACGGATCAGGAGCGCTGTCTTCTTCGTTGAACCGCTCTTCTGGTATAGATAAGACAGCATAGACCCTCACGATTCCATCCTGGCCTGCTGCTGCAAGATACTTCCCATCTTGGCTGAACTCCATGCACCAGACGGCACCCTCATGTGACGTTAACTCAGGCCGTGAGGGTTTCACAGTTTGCGATGAAGATTTGGATTGTGTCTGGGGACGTAAGACTGCTGTCTTACCATCTGTTGTGCTAGCAGCAGATCCGGTGGTTTTAGTAACACCAGTGGTGCCAGTGGCAGCATTGGCACTGATGGGCAGTTCTCTATTCGCCATAGCCGCATCACGTGAAATGACAAGTTCTTGCGCGAGAAATATATAGTTAAATTCTCGTTTCCGCTTGCAATTGGATTTTACCCGCTGGTACTTCACGGGCTCCTTGTGATGCGGTATGAAGCCGCTGGCGGCCGGGGACATGAGAACTCGAGACCCATCCAACCGAATATCTCCAGCTTCGGAGAATTCGCCATCTGCAATTGAATCTTCTTTGCGACGGCTTCCTATCATGCTTAGTCGATTAAAGAATGATGAAGACCTTCTTTTAAAACGGAAAAAAAAATTGAACAATCAGTATTGTGTTAACATATAAAAGTTAGATATCACTTACCTTTTTTCTTTCAAGTCGCCTACTGGATTACTATATGGCAGTGCCGTGCTTTCACTGCCAGTAACTCGTGATGCCTTACGAGAATGGTTGACGGATTTGCTACTGGTCTCCTTGGTTGTGATCAAGTCGATGCCAGGACCATTCGCTCGGTCAGAATTCCGGCCAGGTAAGTGAGGATGTGATAGTGACAGTGAGTGAGAATGTGAATGTGAAGGGTCATTGGTAGAAGTGCGTAACAATATTTGCTGTAGGGTGGGCAGTCGTTAGTCAGAGTTGGTCAATAATTTAAAGCAAGTGAATACTAGATAGAAACTAGACGTATTAACGGCTCAGTATATCGAGCAAGTATGTGGGAGAGTTTCTTTGATATTCCAAATTATAGATGCCTAAAGAGCGGGCAATCAAACCCTGGCCGGCCTAAGATATTATTGAATTTGCAGTGCGAAGTCTCAATCAAGATTTAGCCCGAACGAGCTCGCTTTCGGTACGAGAATATACGAGAGTCCTTACATATTTATCCAATAACGCTTTGAATAAACTAATATTGGAAGTAGGGATGGTAGAAAGAGTACAAATGAGAAGGAAGATGGATTACTAACCTGAGATAATGGGTCAAGATCGTTGTTGGCTGCTGAATTTGTAGACACTGCAGCAGCAGCACCAGCTCCAACTGACGAGCTTCCGCCACTTAGAAGAGTGGTGTTTGAACGTGCTAGACCACGAAACATCGGCTGCTGACCAGCATCCCTTTCCTTATCCTTTGTCCCGCTGAACTGGAACTTGGAAGAAGCTCGGCAGACTTCCGACGGGGCGGACGTGCGAGACAGCGACTCTCCTTGTATATCACCATGGCGAGCACTGACATAGGAAACTTCTGGCTTTGGAAACCTAGTTGACGGAAGAGACGCAGGAGGATTTCGATCTACCGACGTATTGTTAGAAGAGGTTTGGCTCGCGATGTTGTTTTGAGTAAGAGATCGGGTTCGAGAATGCAAGGTACTGTCGCTGCGATCGACAACGACAGGAGAAGATAACGGAAATCTGGCAGCTGCCATTGTTTGTAGCTTCCGCTGCAGGGAGTAAGATTTAGATCGATGCTTAGATAGTAAACAGATTGGCGATCGACGCTGTATATCGACAAAAGAAATCAGTCAGGCTAGTCAGGCTATGCGAGGTGGGATGTTGCTGGGTGATGGTCAGAGAGGAAACAACGACAGGAATATTACAGGTTGAAAGCGCGTTAGCTAGCATCGGGTGACAGACAAAACGAGAAAGACCTAGTTGGGACTGTGTAGCAGAGTCGAGTCAGGTCGATCTTGGCTTTGTCGCAATCGGCTTGCAGACGGTGCTATCGATGATATAAAGAGCGATTAAGCTTTGCGATGGCCCGAGCACAGGGACTGGCACAATGGGGCAGGCGGAGATATAAATTAAGAATAAAAGCTCTAATTGTGATTTCGATATAGTGATATACTATTCTGAGCGTACCTCGCTTGAACTCCGCAGATAGCCACTTGCGAACTTCGGTGACGATGCAAATTATTATACTATAGCTAGGTTAGGCTTCTTCGGATCTTGCGCAGGATAAAATATAACAGACTGGCCTACAGGCCTACAGGCGCTAGTCGCATTTTTAGCTTATGATTATAGATACAAGTTAGTTTCACTACATATTAGGTGTACAGCTAGGAATTTGAGGAGGCAATACTAGCTCGCAATTGTACATGTACATATTTATAAGCTGTAGATTATAGCTAGTCACCAGACTGCCCAAAGGGAACGTTAGCATACTAGCAGACATTCTAGTTAAGCTTTGTTAGGTATAAGCAGAGGAGCGATTCAATTAGTAATGGATAAATCCCGAGCTTCGATGATACAGGTTGCTGCCTTGATGTTCGCTTATGCTGGCCAACCTTGCCAGTGCATTTCTTTGCAGTCAAATCGCGTGAGTGGCAGGTAGGATATCCGTAGCATTGAAATCATAAAGTGGTAACCTTAAAGTTCATTGGCGCCCAGTATGCATACCTAATATGCATTATAGATATATATATATATATATATATATATATATATATATATTATATACATAGTACATACATAGATGAACTGGTAAAATTGAAACTAGAGAGCATCGGCTTCTTTATTTTCCATAGTTACCAACGCTGATTGAGAATCGAATGCTACTATCAAACTGCCGAGAGATAGCAACAGAGCTCTTAGCGAGAGGCATTGCGATTATGCTGGCTGAAGTCTACCAATGTGTCGTCAACCGGCCTCGTCATAGGCTGCAGTAAAATGTAAACGGTTGAGTGATGAGTTAGATAAAAATTGCAAACCGCTCCATCACGCTTATAGAACATTCGAGGTGTAAGGGGAGCGGAGCGGAATCGAGCCTAAGTTGAAACATCCTAGCACAAGGTTGCATTTTGTCGAAGCGAGGTCAGGGAGCTACAGAAAACCGGAAGAAAAAGGAAGAAAACAGTACCGCAAAAGGGCTATATAAAAAAGATGACGAACGGAGGAAACAAGAAAAAGACAAGCATTCGGTTTATCGGGATGCAAGCGGTGTTGATGATGAAAACGAAGGAGGGAAAAGATGGAGTCGCTGCTTCGAGAAATTTTCAATAAACTCAGTGCATCACCGTCAACAACGAATTCCGATGCCTAAGGCTCTGCTTCAAGCCAGTAAGGAGATAACTATCGGGCTGTGCGCCCCACAAAACGCATTACTTATTAAGCCGATAATTAACAGCAATCGAGGAAATTACAGATAACAAGGCACGATAACATAGTATTAGACACTCCAAGCCCTGCCAAATAAACAGATACCCTCTGCTCGGCGATGCCGCGGGATTGCGAAGTTCGCCCAACGACAGGCCAATGCTTCTTCTTGATGGCATCAACTAAAGCTTCCGGTTTTTACAAATGCACTCCTTTTTAAGCCATGATAAACAACAACTCCGTTTCTACTAGCCTTCCATGACTTCCGTACATTCGGATGCCTAGTTGACAGCCAAAAGCTCCCAGCAAAAAGAAATTACCCAGCCATCTATTGCGTGGTAGAGCATACAGCAAGCAAAACGTATATTTCTAGTTTACGTTGGCTTTTTTTTTCTCATGAAGGACGTGGTTCTATAATGGGACTTCACCAAATGCTTCAACGGCAGCAGTGCCACTGTCTATTAATACTGTCAGTTGGGTAATGTATCATGTGCCATGCACACATCATGAAATCTAATAAATGAGACCACGCAAACTATGCGCGATGAAATGCTATCTACAGAATGCAATGAAACAAGAGAAACAATTAACATCCAGATGCCGATATCGTGTGCCTGTTTCACACCGCGCCGCTTTAATTTGCCCATTTCTTGTCAACTTGCCAGTAGCATGTTAAGATCGGGCATACAGCCCGAAGATATCCGGACCTGGCTAGCTTCATAGCTTCGAGTTTCGTACTTTAATCGGCCGTACCACGCCGTCTTGATATCCAGTTGCCACATGCGTCCCTCGCGGATTCCACACTCGAGTGAACATGGCACCACGGCCAGCCTCGGCGCGAGGAAACATGGCTTCCACCATCCACCAGACCTCGTCAGACTCGGCGTGGCCATGCTGCATAACCAGCTCGGGCGGATTGCAGTGTACATAGAATGCCGAGCTCAACGTGCCAGTCTGGAGTCCACGCTCACCGATGATATTAACGTCTTCGACCAAAGCCACCAGCCCATTTCTGTCAGAAGCAAATGCATGCACTGCTGCATGTGCAGTTTGATCCAATGCATCTAGTGGAGCGAGCAACCGATAAAGAAGCAGTTCACGGCGTGCGGCGACGGGACGTCCAGAATTGTATGCACGCATATCGACTCTTCTCGTCTCGATCGCCGGTGGTGACGTACCGACAAAGCCAGCTGCTACTGGGAATACGGTGCTGTTACTTCCACTACCCGCGATAGCCCAAGCGCAACGACGACGTGATGCTAGTATCGGTGCGTATTCTTGCGGAAATACTTCCTGTATACTCAGCAATGGCGCGTGCGGTTTTTCGAGAACAGATTCTTTGAAGGTTATGAGCGCCGAGAAGCAAACACTTCCAAGCGGCCCAACTGTATCATCATCTATGAAGTAGGCATTGGCCTGATTTGCGCTTGGGGCCACAAGTGTTGTACTAGTCTGAGGTTGCGCAAAGGCTGTGGCGGATACTGACGGCTGTCGAACAGTGACTAGCCGGGTTAGAAATGATTTGCTAGAAGCCACGGGTGTTACGTCGAATATGTACGGCCGGTCAGCAAGTCCGATCTTGTTGAAGGTTCCTTGGACAGTCTGTTGAGTGGGGTCAGTATTAACTCATATCGCTATTGTACAAGAGAGGAACTATTCATCCATCTATACGGATGGCCATGCCATGAATTCAACCGCGAAGTGACATTCGCAAAGCATGCCGGAAATTGAGCTGAATCACAGCCAAGATAATAGGACGTTATAAATCAAGAGCTAATGGAAATAAGAAGCCACTCACATGTACTCCTAGCGCGGTTGCGCTCGTCTCGCTGTCCAACAACGCTCGCTGCGCCGCTAGCATTGCCTGTGCATATACACAACCTCCGAATGCCGCCCTGCCTCTGCCGTCGCTGCTGTTACCAGATGGCACCCAAGCCGGCCGCGCACTATAGAAGCGCTTGATCGACCCAGAAGCTGCGTCTGTATCAGGCAGCACCTGAAGCTCAAAAGCATCTTGGAATGATAGTGGCATTGTGGATTGAGTCGATGCGATGTTTATAAGTACAACGTAGAAAATTAAAAAACAAAAGTAGTAAAGCACGAGTCTAGAAAAGAGAAAGATGAAGATGGTTGTCCAAGCGGGGAAAAGCACCAAGACACCCGAGAGGGAAAACAGAGAAAACAATATCGCAGTGAACTTCGGCGGCAGATGCCAGATGCTATATAGAGCACAGCTTCCATGAATGAACAATAGAGGCCAGGGGAGAAAGGGAGGTCTGGGATCCCAGGGAAAACCCTGAGCAAAGACGTGACTTGCTGGTTATGTGGAGTCGTCAGGAGAAGGATAGTGGCCGGGTTTATGAGCGTTTAGGGGTTCATTCGGGTAAAGTTGGGGGGGGGGGGGAGGACAAGAGACAGTGCCAGTAAGTAACATGTTGAAATCATGACTACACTTGATATATCGAAAGGGTCAGCCTGACATATGTGAAATTCCTAACCACCATACAAGATGCCGCTTTAAGATCACATCACGTGTTATCAAGAGATGCAAAACGAGAGGGCGGGTAAGGCCGCTTATTGTATTACTGCGATGATCGCCAAGTTTCGAGAATGGAAATTT
The DNA here is from genome assembly GCA_001856765.1 of Endoconidiophora polonica. Classification (NCBI taxonomy): domain Eukaryota; kingdom Fungi; phylum Ascomycota; class Sordariomycetes; order Microascales; family Ceratocystidaceae; genus Endoconidiophora; species Endoconidiophora polonica. The sequence continues at coordinate 56,722 of LXKZ01000247.1, read as the reverse complement.
GATGCATTAGCCTGGTTCTCAGAAACATGACTCGAAGGTTGTAATGGAATAGAAACTAATGAAAAAGAAGAGAAAATTGTTACTAACACATATGAACATCTACAACAAGGAGGACGGAGAAAACGGGCGTGGGTTTGAGTCCTTGATGCCACCTAGCAGGAGGTTCATTCCCCTCGGCCTGGAAAGCATACAAAACGGGGCAGATAGTCTGAACAAGGCGTACAGCAGACTCAAAATACATGAAGTCTAGAAGAGATGAAGCTGATGGTAAACCCTAAGTGGTATTTGGTTCTAAAGTTTACTGCTGTGATGAGTTTCATGTGCATTTAGATACCTCCGTTTCGTATTTTAGCGACTGAAGTACAAGAGATGACGATGAAAGCTATATACATAATCGTAGCTAAAGTATGCCCTTACTAACACGCTGACCATTTACTTCATGCTGATGATAGTATATCTATATTACGTGCGCCCCGTAGATCCCTCCTTCATTTTGTTCAAGAGCACAGCTCGAACCTTGGATGCTACTGGGTCGACATATTCCACCTGAGTAGCTGCAGGAACGCTCTTTTCTGCATTTGCTGCATCCCCGGAGACCGCACTTGGCCGTCCATTCTCTCCACTGCTAGAGCTTGCAGACGCATCGTGACTAGCGGACGACATGCTACTCATGTTCCGTCCGAATATACGGCGATTACGTTTACGTGGTTCTGCTTCTGGGCCCGATGTACCGGCATCGCTGACACTTGATTCAGCACCAGTTGTTATGTGCTTATCCAGGATATTAAGCAGCTGATCAGACAGTGCCTTGCGTTCTGCTACCTTGACGTCAGATTTTCGAACACTAGCGTCGGCTTCTGCTTCAGCTGGTCTAGCAATAGTAGTATGATGTTGGGAATCATGTATAGTGCTTTTATCCGGAGGGGGTTTTGCCACTGTTGCCTCTTCATCATCATCCGATTCCTCTTCTAGCATCGCTTGTGCAAATGATATCGACACATCAGTTGTGGGCTCCCAAGCCTGCGACGTTGATTCCTTCTTGGGGGCTGTTGTCTTAGAGCTTTTATCTGAAGCTTTGTTGAGTACACTCTCAGACACATCAAATAAGGGGCTAGTGTGACTTGTAGATGTAGCAGACTGAGAACTAGGCTTCTTCATAGTAGCAATAGGATATGACTTGGCCTTACCACTAGTTTGAAATGCCGATAGGTCGATTTTTTGTGGTGGAAAAGTCTGAAATGCTTTCTCGGTATCCTTGCTCTTCTCTGGTTTCCGTGAGGCATCTCGCTGCTTCCCTTTATTACTTGTAGAGGTAGTTGATGATGTTGCTATCGAGTTCGTCCAACCTTGGCGCAATGCATCATGGCTTTTACGCAGTTTCAATGCATGCTGCTCCAATTCTTTGAACTTGAAGTTATTCCAATCAAGTTGTTTTCCTTGCTCTATACTAACCCAAAGCCAATCAATACTGACAATTGGAATGTTCTGCTGAATGGCAGCCTCAATCTTTTCTTTCCGTGCTTTAGCAAGAGAGCGCAGCAATAATATTGAGCTTTGTGCGTTAAAGTACTCGGAAAGAACGGCACCTAGCTGACCAATAGCTCGAGAGACGTGATGAAGATCGATACCATTGAAGCCAGATGCGTGAATACGAAGTTTCTCGAATCCAGAGATGGGGAACCGACGAAAAGGCCGACCTATAACGTGTGCATCGGGGTCGAGCAGTGACTTGGCGAATAAACACCTCTCTACAAAGAACTCGGTTACAACAGTCACATGAACAGACATTCCTATAGAGAGCGATTCAATCTCTCGATACGGAAGATCCTGAGGTACAAGTATAAACCGCTTGCCAAGGCAAGGCAAGGCTTGAGCTTCATCAATGGAGCTACATACCGTCCCACCTCGGCTAGCTACCGCCTGTTGGGCTATACGTAACTTTTGTGGTTGGTACCCATGGATGTAAAAGTTGCAGTCGGTGAAGATAGCCGCGCCGCGCGATAGTGCATCTGTCAGCGGTATCCCCAGAGCTGCTGCCGGTGCTGGTGAAGGGGCCGCTTCTTCTGTGTCAAGATCATCGGCGATTACAGACTCATCAAAGGGATCTGCCGTCTTTTCAGCTTCGGTTTCTTTCACAGAAGCCACAGCACCCTTGCTCCCGCCTAACATTGACGTCCAGACAGAAGCATGTTGAGAACCGAGCTTCATACTTGCCGTTTTGCGAAATTTCCGTAGTTTTGAATCTGGTGCTACAGCAGCTTCTGCTAGAGCTCTTTTGCGCTTGATATTTTCACGCGGGACAAAAGCTCCAGCGCCTTGCTGGGCAGCTGGTAAGAGAGGGTTAAAGCATTTTTCTTCAAGAATCATGCCTCTCTCTATACTAGCTGTGAGCCATGCTACAGATACAGTATGAAGCCCCCAGTTCAGGGCAGCCTCATACTTGCGTCCGGATGGCCGTGACACTATCAGGTGAGTTGCAGACTTTGTCAACTCGCCAGAATATATACCGCCATTAGCCTCAATCTGTTGGCGAATGCGCATACGCTCCTGGGCTATTAGTGTGTTAGGTAAGTTCCTATATATTGGCCATGGACATATAGTGACTTACGGTCATCAACGCCTGTAAGACAGATTTTTAACCTGCCTCGCTCGCCAGAAACAATTCCTTCTGCATTTGTTATTGATCCACAGGTCTCGAGGGTCGCTAATGTGTACTTGCTTTCTAACTCAGCAAAGTTGAACTGATCAGCTCGCCATGCATCTCGTACGGCGTTGATCCATGCTGGATCCATAGCTTTGATATCTGGTCGTGCTCGTGCAACATGAGTATATTTGGGAGTATCATATTTTCCAACGAGAAGATGCGTAACGTCAGGTGTTAGATCGTAGATATGTTCGCCGCCGAGTTGTTGAGTTGTAATCGCAATCGATTCCTATATCGACGTCAACAGTCAAATTAAAGCCAGAAACCAGCGTCCAGACTCACTCTTTCGTAGACAGGCAAACTAGTACAACACACAACTACGCCAGTGAGAGCATTAGTGGCACTGAGGGGCTCATCGGCGTCCATGGTGATATCAGAGATATATTCATGCAGTTATATGTATGTGCATATAAAGTCCAAACTATTGGAGAGATATATTTCGTGGATGGCGTGATAGAAGGCGAATGCGCGTATATGGCGACAGCAGGGCCTCGGGAAAAGCAAAATGAAAGAGATAGACAGAGGCGCAGGTTATTATAATATATATGTACTGTATGATAAACAGGCACGAAAAAAAGAGAGGTGTAGACTAGATTGGAAAAGAAATTCTACTGTAAAAGACTGCAGTGGTGTTGGCATTAGTATATCCCTATAGTGATAATTCTAGATTTGAACGCGTCTACTCGCGACTTTTGGTTTTTTGGCGTAAAGTGGTTGGTTATTTGTACTGTTTACACTGTGCCGAAAATCAAATTACAAGTCCAAGGATGCAATCACAACCATAGCGCCTAACCCTTTATGCCTTGGATATTTTGCAACCCGACGTCACTTCGTCTCTGACCATGAATAGTCTCCATTGACCTTTCAGCCTAATGGTACAGCCGTTGCATAATCAAAACAAGTCAACTCAATTTACCAATATCAGCGACTGCCGTTGGCAGCTTTACTGAAGTTCTGCTTTTCTTCTTCCTGTTTTCATCCAATCTTCGACCGAAGCAGCCGTCTCAATTCATCAAAAAGACCCCGCTACAGCACCTTCGATCATCTTGCCAGCCTCGTCTCACGTCACAATCGCCAATCATATCGAATCCGCATCTTACCAGCGCCTTGCCTACGAAAGGGCATTTGTGTTTTAGACTGATCTTCTCTGCAACAAATGGGCGTCGATTCTACAGTAACCCTTTCACGATAGTTCATCTAACCCTCCTCAACGGACCGTAAAAACTCTAGACATGCCATCTGCCGCCGTGATACGGGCCCTGACGGTCCAGTTCCAGGAGACGACTGGAGCTGGCGAGAGATTAGCACAAAAGGTTAGTCGTGCTATACTACAATTATCTGTGTAACGTAGTGGTACTAATCCATATTCTCGTCAGTTCCTGAGATCTGTAAATTACGACTTGAACGAGGCCATTAATGCGTAAGTTGATTCGTTGTCCCTTCAATAATGTCGCCAAGGTACAAATGTTTGCATGATCAGAAAACTTTTATCATACAGTTCGTTCCTTGGAACGGTGTTTCTATTACCTAAATCCCTTTAGATCAAGTACTTGCTGGAAAAACACGCTCGGTACATATATGCACAGCGCATGAATTGAAAAGAGGAAATCCTCATATCGTAAAACCTGCCCTTATATATTCCACTGAGCGAAACACTCGTTGGCAGTTGAACATATGCACGTATGCATGTGTGTTGCTCATGTCGACTGTTAGGTTTTTAGTACTAGTAGTACCTCACGAGACATTCATCTAGCTACGGCGGCCCAAGCACCTAGACCGAGTGGTTTCCAAACACCCACATGTATACATGTGTAGAGACATGGAATATGATTGTCTTCCTAGAGACCAAGAGCTCATGTGTCATTAGTTAAGTTTACTCTGGACTGTCTTCTTTTTTTTCTCTTTGATTTTCTTATACCCAAGCTTTCATTGTCACAATAAAAAGTCATGCACTGAAATACATCATAGCTGTGTACTGAGGCCTCGACGGCTAGGCTGATCAGGCATACATGTAGACTATAACTCTCAAGTGTGAGATCCTTTAACCTACAGACTCCCCATCAATAACACCACTCACTACCTGATATCGCTGCACCGCCCTAATATCACCGCCCTTCATCACTTCAAGGCCAGAGATAAAATACTTGACCTAATACTTCTACTATCTGTACAATATTTTTTGTTGCGATTTGACAGAAAATACCACGATATGGGTATACGAGGCCTTACCAAAAGCCTAGCCGATCAATCTTGGGGATTCAAACGACGTGACAACTTGGCTAATAATCACGACATATCATCATCTAGGTAATACCTATTTATATATCTACGTGCATCAAGCCAGTGTTTAGCGTGTGCTCTTCTCCCTGCTATAATCATGCACAATGGTATTCTTGTATAGTACATTATCAAGTCGCTAACTAACCTCATACGAATAGGTTCCTCAATGCTCATTTGCAAGAATCTCCTGACGCACCTTTAAACAAACTTTTTGATGGTCTACGAGGTTTGAGATTATTCTTTTTGTTTCTGAATTTTAGATGTTGTGAACTGACCGTATTGATATACAGGCCCATCCGACCTGCCTGATCAAATGGGTATCGATTCCATTATGACATATCTAGTTGATAAACTTCACGTCAACATTGAAAATGTAGAGATGTTCGTCGCTTTGGATACAGTGAAAGCAGAGTCTATCAGTGTGATAACACGCAAAGGCTATGTCCAGGGCTGGAAGGCATCTACGTAAGTCCATGTGTTCTTTGTCTGTCTGTAACATAAATGGATAGCTAACATCGGTCGAGCAGTGCTCAAGCCAACGAAAAGGCACATGCCGACTATATCCAGGATCGTATCCGTGCCCTTTCGACCGACTCGGCCTATTTCAAGCAGGTCTACCGCAACGCATTTTTAGTCGGAAAGGAGGCAGACCAAAAGTCACTCAGCCTAGAAAACGCCATAGTGTATTGGTCACTTCTGTTTAAGGCGCCTGGTTGGTCATGGAAAACCGCAAACCGGGACTGGTTGCAAATCTGGCTCGAGTATCTTGACCAGAATTACTCGCGATCCGTAAACAAGGATATGTGGAATCAGACGCTTGAGTTTGCTCGCAAGTCGGTTGAAGATGAAACTCTGTCGTTCTGGAAGGAGGATGGAGCCTGGCCAAGCGTTATCGATAATTTTGTCGAGTGGTTCTACAAGCAGTATGGCGACCCAAGAACTAGCAACAAACCCGACGATGAAATGGAAGATTAGTTTCGCGAAAGAATTTAACAGCAAGCAGCGTGCATAGAATGAACCGCATGTCGATGGTAGACATGATTGCTTATTCGTTCACTAGTCTCCATAAGTTACTAGTTCGGCATCGCCATTTTTTGTGTTATTTATCATAATAATAATATCCATTTCACTCGATATTGATAATATGAATGGGTCTTATCAGTTTATGGGAAGTGGTACCTATCTGAATTCCGCCAGATGACAAGGGACAGTGGCAGATATATGCGAACTAGAACAAAAAGGTCGATAGAATACAAAGGTCGTGATATTATACAAGCTCAAACGCCAATATCCCCCGAGGCCAAGCATTTGCCTACACATTGGTTCCGTTCTTCCAGTAAATGGGACCGTATTTGACAAGGCTACTTAGCTTGCCATCACCAAGTTTGACGTGAGTAGAGCGAACCACCCGAGGATCTAGACGCATGTTGCTACGGATTGCTTCATGTGTTGTTGTTGATGAGTCATACCGCATAACAAAGTAATGGCCTGTCCGGTGCTGAATCTGATGGCGCACGACGGGGTTTGGTAGATCGTAGACGCCCCAATTAGCGATACTGCGCACAACACCGCCGCCGCCAAGGATGATTTGGCCCACGGCAAGGGCAATTCTACGCGGAGTGGAGTTATAGATGTTAGCCTTATGGCGAAATGTCATATCGTCGTTATCGATGCTATTCGAGTGGGATATCTTAGTATCAATCAATCGGTGGTACTCACTCTTTGACCTCGGCCAGCTTGCCGGGTCTCACCTACACGCTGTTAATATCATGTCAAGCTTTCGGGGTCAAGTATAGCATACTTACAATACCAATCATCTCATATAACATTTTAAATGTGTTGACCAAGGTTCCTCGCGACTAATTAATCATAAGCTTTCACGTGAACATCGCGCTCCGATCCGGCTTTTCGCCTAGCAAAAATGTCGATGGCCCCACCATTGATGGGCTTCCATAGGTCACGTGTATCAGGCTTCACCACGACAAGGGTTTGGCTACTTTTCTGCTTGTCACTACAAGGCAGAAGGAAGAAACCCCGCCATTATTTAGCAGCATTTCTACTTACACCCCAGAATTGCAATTGCATGACCCCAGAAAGTTCAATATATTGGCTCCATCCTTTCTAGTCGTTAGCCAATAGAAAGCAGCGAAACTGGATCGAAGCCCAGAGGTAGTCGAACGGAGCATGTTTTCATTTATTTATACAGGCCATCTTCTGCTGCTTTGCTTGTGCTTATTCTTGTAGTACTTAGCACTACAGCTAGTGGTCTCATAACAATTTTGTTCTGCTACATAACTTGACGGGTTAGTTATGAAGCGCTTAACTTCAATGTCAATGACGTAAATGGACTGCTGATATCGGTATTAGTCAGCCTTTTTTGTGTCAAAATCGACGCCTAAGCCAATAATGGCCTTCATACTTTCAAATCGGACGCCGAGGTTGATCTTGCAGCTCAAGCCATCGCCACGGTTCTCTACTAGTCGCTACTTGTCAACGAGTTTTTCTGAGGCTGATGTCTCTAAATCTCGTGCCTACTGTGAGGCCCAACTCAAGTGTGCATCTTCCACTGCTATTGCATCTTCTTTGCTGTCGTTGTGTCATTCAGTATTCACTAACTAGTATCTTCATTCTTGTCCATAGTCATGCGGACCGCGACACTCATCTGATACGCAGGTTCATTCCTCGTTATGCACAGGACATGCATCTATCTTTACGCGCACTTAACCTAGAACTCGTCCGTCTTCCTGACACTTCTCCAACGCCTGCTCTCCGAACCCTACGTGCCTCATTTTGGACCGACTCTATCATTGCTACATTTGCAGGATCGCCTCCTCGAGAGCCAATATGTGTTCTCTTCGGACATGCGTTAGATGAGCTCAAGCAGAGAGATCCTCTTGCATCTCTTGCAAGCTTGCGGTTCTGGACCACTAGACTTTTGCGAACAAGAACTAAAGGCTTGCACGATAGGCCTCTTGTCAATCTAGCAGCTGCTGAAGAGATTGCTGAGCATACGTACGCAAGCATATTATATGCGACCTTGGCAGCAGCCAGCGTTCGAACTACACAAGCAGATCATCTCGCAAGTCACATCGGAAAAGCCGCTGGCCTGGTTGCCTTATTGCGTGGAGTTCCTATATTAGCAGCCCCTGTAGCAACAAGTGAAAGGAGGCGGTCGGCATTGTTGCTTCCGTTGGATATCTTGGCTCGACATGGTGTCCGAGAAGAAGACGTATTTCGCCGAGGTCCTCAGGCAGAGGGTATTCAAAATGCCATATTTGAAATAGCCACTCGGGCCAACGATCATTTGCTCACGGCTAAAGAAATGATTGCCAATATCAAATTAGGTAAGCATGCAGGACACGACTTCGAACATGTCAATGAAGAAGGCCATGGACATGGAATTGTAGAAGAAGGGGACGAATGGAGTGAGATTAAGCGATCATTTGGTGTATATCTTGAAGCTGTTCCGATAAGCGAATACCTCTCCAGCTTAGAAAAAGTAGACTTTGACCCATGGCAAGTTCGGCAGAGTTGGAAACTCCCATGGAAAGTATGGAGAGCCTTGTCAAAGGAGACTATATAGTCAATTATATTCCAGTACAGAAGTAAAATACAAGGCAATATTCTACTATCTTGACATACATTGTATATAGAACTTTCTCAATGCAAAAACTTGATATTTAGTCAGGTAGGGGTTGCATAGGGTTAACGCTAACGTTATATCACATGACTACGTGCAAAGTGGAAAAGTGGCGTCGCGTCAGCGCGCTAGATCACCACGCAGATTGCGTATTATTTATTGAAACGACTAAAGCTGTCGTATACTTGAGGAGAACAGTGGCAGAACGAACTTAATGAAAACTCACTGTACTATCTTTCGTATTTTCTTATGATTGCCTTCATATATATTGATCTACTACACCGCCAATTGTACTTGCATAACTATTCACGATTCACGTTGCAACGAACTAAGGCAAACACATGCCTAGAACCTTTCCTTTAGACCAAATCGAAACCGACGCACTCGACGATAATACACATTAAAAACCATGCCTGATCTTTCGCAACCGCCGTCGAAACGACCTCGCTTGAAGGCTGAGCCTGAGCTAGGCATGAGCCTCACAGAGTCGTATCTAAGACCATTAGGAATTCTCGGAAAACCGCTTGTCGAAGGAACTCCAGAACGGGAGCCAAGTCGATTCTTCACCCGCATATCTACGGCTACGTCGACCAATAGTACGACTAATGTCAAAAGCGAAGGGGGTTCGGGTGCATCTTTGGAAACCCAGCAAAAGCCACCCGTGAAGGCAGAAGAGGGCACAAAACTAGAACCGACTACGACTTTAGAAGTTGTTGAAGCGAATATCTCAGCGACAGAACCGGATGATTACTACGGAATGAAACACCTTGAAATGACTGCCGAGGAAGAAAAGGCCCTTGAAGAAGCAGAAGCAGCATTGATACTGACGCCCTGGAAAGATCCAGGCCAACTACGAGCAACAACTGCGTCCTTGAAACGACCTGCTTCGCCCCAACTGCTACCAGCAGACGAAGATTCGCTATTTGTTGAACAACATGTAGCCATACCAACAAGGGGTTTACCGCCACCAGAGCCCCAGCCTGTTGCATTTGACGAAGGGACATTCGCGGCATTCGTTGGACAAAAGGTCAAACCCTCGATAGTTTCATTATTGCGATCTCATTGCGGAAATAATCTTGAAAAAGCTGTCAATATGTTTTTCGATGGAACCTGGCGCACTCTCCAGGCTGCCCAGAAAAAAGCGACACAAGACTCTAAGGCAAATTCCATAGCAGCGTCACTTTGGCGGGAGCTTCCGGATCGAAAATTGCCTGCCTGTGGGCGGTACATCGGATCTTTCGGAGTAGAAGGATGGGCAACGCGTAGTGGAAGGGGTCTCATCAAGTATGGTGATAAGCTGAACATCGAGCGCTACAAGCCCTCGCAGCCAAAAACGCCTGTTCGCAGCGCTGCTTTGCGCGGCACTAAGGGTAAAGTTGACTCAGTTGTGAGGTTCACCAATGCCTTCAACCAAGAGGTTGGCCGTCTTTCTAAAGAGGCTGCAGTCTGGATCTCCGCACTGCAAGACCAAAAAATCGCAAGGTTTGAGGGCACTGTTGTGTATTCTCCAGATAGCCTGCGTACGAACGATACCATCTTTATTCAGCTACGGGCGGAGCTGTTGGCGTCAGCTTTCGACTCTAGCAAATTTGACGGGCCTGACAATTCGGCGAGGGGCAAACTCGAGCAGGATGAGACATCTGCCGAACGGGATCTGCGTCTGAAGCAGATTTCGCTTGTTAAATTGTTCACAGAAATTAGCCTGTTTCCATCTGCCATCGGGGTCTCGAATAAGATCGCCCAGGACGCGAAAGTGCAACGACAAGATATTCTCAAGGCAGTAGAGATGGACGATCAGAAGAAGGATACTGCGTCAAGCGGAAATAGCACTCCACGGGCCATGCCTCTGTCTTCGTCACAGGCTGATGCCGAACCTGTCGAAGACACACTTGAGCTGGAACAAGACCAACTTGATGCTCTATATCGAAAGGCCCAGTCTTTCGATTTTTCAACGCCTGAAGCAACACCAGCAGAAACATTCGCGATGGACTTGCGGAACTACCAACGCCAAGCACTCCACTGGATGATAAGTAAAGAGAAGGCCGAGAAGACTAACCGCGAGGAGTCTCTACACCCGCTCTGGGAAGAGTACATTTGGCCAACGACTGATTCGGATGGCAATCCTGTTGCAGCGACTCACGGGGGGTCCAAGTTCTATGTAAACCCATACAGTGGTGAGATGTCGGCCCATTTCCAGGCACAAGAGCAGACATGTCGGGGTGGAATTCTTGCGGATGAAATGGGCTTAGGCAAGACTATCCAGATGCTGAGTCTTATCCACACACACAGACCAGGATGGAAAGAACACCGGGAAAAACTCTCCAGCTCTGGGGAAAGCACTCAAAATACACTGGCTAAGCTACAGTCGTCGGACATCTTCGACTTGCTCAATTCTAAGCGGGATCTAGTTCAGGACGCACCTTTTACAACGATAGTTGTTGCGCCCATGTCGTTGCTATCTCAGTGGAATAGTGAGGCAGAAAAGGCTAGCCGGCCAGACACCCTTCGGTCCTATGTATACTATGGAATCGAGAAAAATATAAATCTTCAGGCCATGTGCACATCGCCAACATCGGCGCCGGATGTCATCATCACATCATACGGTGTGGTTCTTTCGGAGTTCACGAATTTGGCAGCACGAAATGGCGACAAGTCAATGCACACTGGCTTGTTTTCTCTCAAGTTCTTCCGAGTTATCCTGGATGAAGCGCACACTATCAAGAATCGTGCAAGCAAAACTGCCAAGGCATGCTATGCTTTAGCGGCTAAATATCGTTGGGTTCTGACCGGAACACCTGTTGTAAACCGCCTGGAAGATCTGTTTTCGTTGGTACGGTTCTTGGGCGTTGAGCCTTGGAACTCATTTTCATACTGGAGAACATTTATTACTTTGCCATTCGAGGCTCGGAACTTTGTTCGCGCCCTAGATGTTGTCCAGACTGTCCTTGAGCCACTTGTCATGCGCCGCACTAAAGATATGAAAACTCCATCTGGTGCGCCTCTTGTACCTCTTCCACCAAAGAAGGTAGAAATCGTCGAGGTCGAACTCTCGAAATCGGAGCGGGCTGTCTACGACCACGTCCTTGCACGAGCGCGTTCGAGCCTATCACAAGGCATTGCTAGTGGAAGCGTCATGAAAGAATACACAAGCATCTTTGCACAGATTCTGCGACTAAGACAAATCTGCTGTCATCCTGAACTTATCCGGAATAAGGCCCTCGTCGCCGAAGCAACAGCCAATCGAGCCATAACGGATGCTAATGATGGGCTTATCGATGATATGGACTTGGACAATCTTATAGCCCAGTTCACAGCCGAGGTCGAGGATGAAGATCCCACCAAAACCAACACATTTGGCGCCCATGCCTTGGAACAGATCCGCAAGGAAGCCGACTCTGAGTGTCCAATTTGTGCTGAAGACAAAATGGAGGAACAGACGGTTACCGCTTGTTGGCATTCGGCTTGCAAGAAATGTATTCTGGAATACATGCGCCATGAAACAGACAAGGGTCGCACGCCGCGATGTGTTAATTGCCGACAGCCGATCAGCAAGAGGGAGTTGTATGAAGTTGTCCGATTCGAAGATGATGTTGATGAACATACATTAGTCGATTGTGCTGAGAAGAAACCGCCGCGAATTAGCTTACAGCGACTCGGCGCGAATGATTCCTCCTCAAAAGTCATGACGCTAATAGCACACCTTCGATCGCTTCGGTCGACGCACAAGACGGCTAAAGCTGTTGTGTTTTCTCAGTTTACGTCATTCTTGGACATTATAGAGCCGGCCCTAAGCCGTGCACGAATACGATATGTGCGGCTTGACGGCACAATGGCTCAGAAGGCCCGAGCAGCCACGTTGTCTACATTTGCTGATGCAGGAACATTCACTATCCTTCTGCTAAGTCTCAAGGCAGGTGGGGTTGGCCTCAACCTTACACAGGCACGAGCAGTTTACATGATGGATCCTTGGTGGAGTTATGCAATCGAAGCCCAGGCAATTGATCGTGTGCATCGTATGGGACAAACTGAGGAAGTTCAAGTCTTCAGGTTCATAGCCAAATCCAGCGTGGAAGGACGCATGCTCCGGATCCAAGAGCGCAAGAAATTCCTAGCTAGTAGTCTGGGCATGATGGGCGATGAGGAAAAGAAGGTTGCGCGAATTGAAGATATTCAAGAGCTTTTATCTAATTAGGGTGGCGAAGATACAGACGGGGGAAAGAAGAGGCTGATGATTTTCAGATCATGTGTACATAGTAGATAAATAGACGAACACGAGATCTTGTTGATGTGCTGTGTTTGTTATTGTTACGAAAACTAATCTTTATCATGCGAGGCGCCTTCCTCTACGATCACTGCAGTTGGGTTGGTTTATAATCAAGTTGTCAAGTTGAACAATGGCTTGTGCATCCCAATGCAGCAAGCCCTCATTCTAATATAATAGAATAAGTTAGAATAAATGGCTAATAAAGAAATACAGTTTTTGGAAGCCTAAAAACTAAGTGGATACTGCCTAGAGTGATGAAATAAGGGGTTGGGAGCTGTTTGGGCAATAGCTTATGTTTCTGACTGCGTCAAGCACATTACATAGCAACTACCTAGTTAAATAGTTAAACCTAGGCTGCCAGCATAGAACTTTGCTTAGAGCTTTTTAGTGCCCAGACTAGACTCTACACAGCAACCAACTAGATTACCAATCTCTCTATCTATAGATCTGCATATTCATCTATCTATTTATCACAGCACTACTGAGGCTTCACTGAACGCATTTCTATCTATCTGGCTCTGAATATATCTCGAGCTGTCGCATCTTTTACGTGTTCGATAACGGCTAAAACCTTCGCGCTCGCTGCGTCAATTCTTCTTCCCTATTCGTTATTTATACTACTTCCATTCTGCATATCCTGCATCAATTACTAGACGGATAGACACACCGCCATGCTTACCTGCACCTAATTATTCACAATTAATACCGTTCAATTGCTTATTTATTTATCCCTTTAGTGAAGCTAGTGTCGCCCACCTTTACTCTGTCCTTACTTGCCGCCCACTAATTCAGATATCATCACTGGCCTCACTATTTACTTTGTGACCCTGTGACGAGCCCGACCTTGTAAATATCCTGCCTGTCTGGATCGTGTCTGTCGGCCGCAATGCCAAATTTTGGCATGTACCGCGTCCCTGGCCGCTCGGGCACGGGCCTCTTCCAGTATGGCAATGTTGACTCCTTCTCGGTCGGCGACCATCCCACCCACGCGCCGCTACCGCAGACCCGACGCCTGTTAGTTTTAGAGGCCATTATCCACCATATCCTGGCCGGCCGCTCCACTCCAAGTGACCTATCCTTGTGTCCTCGCATGCTCAGCATGTCTCAGCGCCCATCTACCGGCATAATCTACGCGTACGGTTTGAGTCGCTCTGCTCCCCTGCCTACTTCTACAGCATCGCCAACCTCGTCGCCGGCTGCCATGCGTTCATCGCCGGCGCTCATCACAGTGCGCTTCACATCGTCAACCGGCCCTTGTCCATTCTCAAGACTCGCAGACCTGCCTGCTGGCCGGCAACGCTCTCTCTATGACTCCCTCATGCGTTTATTCCGTCGAAGCGCTCCTCCGTGTGCCGCCCGCTGCCGTTGTCCCTTCTGCTGTAGAGCATGCAGTCGTCTCGCAGATCGTTGTTCCTCAGGCCATGTTGGCCGTCTTGCCCGCGTTGAGACCCCACGCCTAGCTACGCTTATGAGGGCGTTCCTAGCCCCTATTGATCTTGCCGAAACGCACCATGTATGCCGGCTTATGTCGTCATCAGCCACGCCAGAGAGACAAGTTGTACGACGAAGACCCTATACGCCATTGACCCTGCCTGCCATGGGCCGAATGGGGTCTTATCAAATCGATAGTGTGTTACATTCTGATCCTATGGAGCTCTCCGAGTCTTACACATCCTCGGACGAAAGCGACATAGATGTAGACCCTCTCCCACCTCCATCCCGCCCACAAGCCTCATCGCATTCCATCGAGACTTTGGATAGTCTCAACACTACACAATCATTACAGTTAACACCAACGCCTCATGTATTACAGTTGCCCATAAGAATGAGGCCACCACAGACCAATCAAGTACTGACAAATCAACCTGTTCCTGGATCATAGTATATAATATAAAACTATAATAGCGACAGTACACTGCCTTTTGATTTCTTTTTTCATTTCATCTGTTCTTTATGTAGCGATTCGTCAGTCATATATATATGCCACTTTTCTCTTCCTCTTCCTCTCGATGTACGATGTTAGCTATGTCACATATTTGCATGCTTTGAAATTACATTCAGACCAAAATTGTTCATGTCTTGTCATGTGATGTCACCATTCACCATGCCAACCTACTTGGTCTAGCTTCATGATTTGTTACTTCATACCACTAATGCAATAGCCTCAATCGCATGAGTGAGTGCCGATTGTTATATACATGCGTTAACGAACTGCAATGTCATGTCACAATAACAACAACGCTCTTTGTTCTAGCATCGCTCTCACAGTTCCAAGTAGACTTTCTACTCGACGACAACCAAGTCTGCCACCACTTTATTTCCATCAGAATATAGACAGCGCGCATCCTCAGAATCGCCAGAGAATGCTACCACGAAGAGAGTCTCGGATTCTGCTACAGCCCCCATGTCTGTATCCCGATATCCGCCGCCGTCCATCGACTCTCATTCGTGATGGCCTTGTGCCAGATAACCCCCCTCGAAGACACTTGAGCTTTCCTATCTTGAGACACGCACGCTCTGAGGGATCCCATGTTGCTTCCCAGAGTATATCTCACATTCACAGGATAGCAACGGCTGAGGACAAGCCACCTATGATCAGTCCCATTCATACAAAGTCACGCGAAGATGGCAATGCGAACTTGCCGTATGGTTATTTGTTAGAGCTCAACGAAAGGGAGGAAATTGTTAAGTGGCTATTCGACGTCTATATTGCAGTACACACTGTACCTCAGCTAGCCACTACAGAGCCATTGTTAAATATCAGAAATGCTGGAAGCAGTGTTAATGCCCAATATGGTTCGGATATCCTTGATGGCACGCCAATAATCAGGACTACAACGATGGCCTTGCCGCGTGAGCGAAGATCGACTGGCCGCCTGAGCTATGCAGATATACCAAGGCCGATTGCATACGGACACCAAACTAGTGCCCATGAGTTTTTCCCCGAAACAACACGCCACGGCCGTACAGAAGTTGTTCTCCGCGAATCCAGCACTATAGCTAAGAAGCCTCACATCGAAGAAGGCCAAAAAATGAACAGTCTCCGGGCAGAGATCATCTTGACAGTGGACCCGAATGTTTCTGGCGCAAATCTGTACAATGATAAAGGCGTAGGCACTGGAGCGCCGCATCGTCGAGGACGAGGCGGAAAGGAGAGGTCTAAGTTTTTTGTGTTCAAGCGTCTAGTTCCGTTCATGAAAGGCAGGAGATCAAATCGATACGGAGGCGTCGAGCGGCAAAGACGAAAGCTAAGAAAGAAACGACAGCGTTTGTGATCAAGAATAAGCTTGAAACCACCAATAAATTGGTCTAAATTGTGTCATTACAGCAATTTATTAAATGTATCATTCAATAGCATATATCTTTCATAGGGCCTATAGTATCAGTAGTCTATTTTAGTGATGCAGTAGTACAAATGATGTTCTAGGTTTAGAAAACTTAATAAAGTATATCAATCTAAAACGATAGGTGCGCTCATAAGATTGGTTGTATAATCAAATGCCTACCTATCCCGCATTCTATTTGGCCCCTTAGTCGGTGTTCATCTCTATAGTGTCATCCTATCCTATCAGTATAGCGATACTTATGGCTTATCTGGACAATGATTCCAATATGGTAATGCCACCATACACCGCCGTGATATTTAATTATGGCGACATACGCGTACCTTCTGTTTTGTATATATGTGCATCGTTCCTTCTTACACGTGTGCCTTCCGTTTCAAATGAAGAACAATACACGTACTTGATACTCATCTGTCATCTCTCCGTCATGATCGCCATCTGTAAGGATCGTTGCTACAAGCCGCCTTTTCCCGTCATCGGATCAAGGTTCCATTTTTCAATATGCCAACTTTGAGACGTACGCGCCGTGCTCTCGAGCTAAGCAACTACAGGCGCAGTAAGTCATACATTCTAGTTCCCAGTTTCCTATTAGGATTTGTTGTCATCTCCAACTAACTCTATTACTCGTGGTCCCATCCCAGCAGATTTGACTGCCACTATCGAAAGTCAAGATGGCATAGCTTACTCGAACTATGCATCGCAGCATTTTTCAAGAGCAGATTATGTCTCTAGATCAGCAACCCGCATGTCTGTATCACTATGTAATCGCTTGCGTAATTTGGCCCGCTCTAGTGATGGTTTGCGCAACTCGAGCACATCTCATTTAACATCGCGGAACAACTCAGATTCATCAGAGAGGAATAACACACTAGAAGGACCACTTGGCGGAGAAAGATCAAACGGTCCAGCAAGCTCTGTCATTTCTACAGACTACAATACTTCACCTAGCTCGCGAAGTCCTGGCGTCAGCAGCTCTATGTCACAAACCTCCACATTATGTAATAGCTCCGACTCGCAGCATTCCGACACACGCTATAATGGTAAGTCTAGATAAGTTGATGTGATATTAACGTGTGCTAATGCTTCCTCAACCAGATAGCACAGATAACTATTCTAGTACAAGTACCAGGCTTAACTCGCCTATACCGAGTCTTCCAAGTATGATTTCGGATCATGAGGGTGACGACGATTATGATAGCGGCAGTGGAGATGAACTTTACGGAGGTCAGCATCATAGCCATACCGGTCATCACCGTCACAGGTGGCTCCTGTCACGGCCAGAAAGTCACCAATCACTAGTAGTTTTTCATCTAACTCGCGTCGGAAATGATTCACAGCATGGCTTTCAGCATACTTCTACAGCTTGAAGATAATCCTCAGTCTCAGAACGATGTGTCACAATTCAGTGGCTTGCTATACTGAATACCATATACTTAGAGTGTTACAAATAATATTCCATTAATCACGAAGATAATTAGCAGTACATACTGGTATATCTTCCATAAGATATCAAACATCGATATACAGAAACTGTCAATCACAGGGTTGATTGAGTAGGGTTGTTTTACAGCTCGTTCACGGATAAATCGACAACCAAACTAATGGCTAGCGGCTCGGTAGGACTAGATATTTTACCATATCTGTACTAAAAAAAAAACCTGGCGTCGGGGTGCGACGATTAGAAAGGATTTAGCTTGGTATGTCTCTATATAGTCATAGTAGTGGCGGCGGCAACAATACGGGATACGCGGAACATTTTTTTTGTTCTACTCATCGTCATATCCGATCATTCTAACAGATTCATAGGTAGCGAATTGAACTAATGTAACTATGGTAGATTGTAACATGAAAATGAGAGAACACTTAAAAGTATCACGTGGTTTTAGCAACATGAGCCCAGTTGGTTGAATTTAAGTCAGTCGTCATTGGCGGCTAGAACGACTAAAAATTCAGAGATTGAATCCGCATTGTCATCCAGGCAATCTCTTAACAAGGATCCATATAACATACTATGAGATGAGTAAGTATCATGACCCAGTTAGTCGATGCAGGCCCCCGCCATTTTAGTTGTTCGGGTCTCCGGCGTCCTGAGGTACGAGTACTATCCGACAGAATGCAACGGTGAATATAACAGCTCATTGTTATCTGACCATAACGCTATAGCGGTATTGACGGTGCTATTTTGATCTCTTGTCTGGCCGAAGCCTACCGGATATTTCTCCTTTTTTTATTTTTTTTTTCCAACGCTGTGCTCAGCCAAAAGCGGCGATGAAACGACAATCTTCAATTAGCTTCGATCAGCTGTCGTCAAATGTAGTCATCCGTTGAAGAATCTTGATCAGCCACGAGGTATAATGGGTATTATTTTGGGGTATTTTATTCCGTACCGGACGCAGCAGAAGACTTGTGAAATAAGCTAATCGTTTAGTTTCTTGTTAGCTGTAGCCCTCCGTGTAATTAGAAGTGTATGTGAAAAAAACTTTGGAGAGAAGTAATCGCTAGGGTTATCGAATGCGTTCTTAGGGTCATATGAGGCTGACTAATCTATATTTTAAAAGCATTTAGTGACGTCAAATGACAGAATAGACTGACAAGCCTTTTATGCATGAACAGCATGATATGACAGTCGATAATAAAGCTGTGCCACAATAACATATCCCTCCTTTTCAAAGAATTTGCCTCTTAAGGAAATAATTCGGTGCGCTAAGCTACCACTGGAAATGGGGACCCTTGAATTGTTATTAGCCAGCTACAAATGGTTGAATGGAAACCCATTGATTTTGTTTAGGAGGCGTAAAGTACAATGTGTTTTGGTAATAGATGAGCAACTACGTTTCTGAGATGTGAAGCAAGCTTTAGTCTAGGAAATGCAAAGCACGAAAGTGGAGAGTTGACGTATCTCCAGTTTCCATGCTAAAGCATGCTTATATGGAGAAGGCTGGAAGACAGGAAAGAGTCATATGTGGGGGAGGTAGTCTGTTCGATTTGGGCGTAAAGGCAGTGAGTGATCTTGTGGGCTCTGTAGTCGAGAAGGAATAGTAGCAATAGAAAAAACCAAGCCAGTAGTCGTAGTCAAGCTGCCAACACGACAAAGCTTTATGCAGCTTAGAAAACGGTGAAGCCTGGCCAGAGTAACGGCCCATAGACTAGATGCACATACCAATATTGTATACAGGCCGTGGACAAGAGTTCGTGATCTTAGCGAACTAGACAAATAGACAGACAGACGATCGGTCGTTTAAGAGACCCTGACAAGACAAGCGACTAGATACACAAGGCATGACAGCAGCGCAAGATAGCATTAAACGTTTATAAGGACATTATCATGTCAACACCGAGTTGGTGGATTTCTTTGAACCGAAGGTACTAGTAGTGGTTAGTAGCATGATGTGAGGGTCAGTGGTAGTAGTACTGCACATTAGGAGTTAGAGTAATCAAGTGAGACTTTTGTTTACTAGTTATTCTCATCTTCATGTATTCGTTGTGTCCCTGTTCTATCTGTTTGGAAGCATAGAAGCAGTAGAGATACTGACCGACGTACTACTCTTCCATTTCGGTTGTTTTAAATGTTTGCGGAAACAAAACAAGGGCATATGTTGATATTTTGGCGAGATTTTCAAAGCGCTCTTTTACGGGTTAGCGCTATTATTGTTTTCCCTGTTTCCACCCATTTCTCATTTCGCACGTACCTAGTCTCTCCCTTTTACTAGTACTGCTAGCCACGTACTGTTTTATTCTTCTCTCAGTCCCTACAGTTTGACACGCAGAGCCTCATTTCTCAGGGTACGTCAAACACGCGAGGGTCAGCAGAGCCTCAGATATTCCAACGTCCAAACGGTGATCAAAGTATTGACATAAGACAAAGCCCATGATCTAGATGTGATTTTCTGCAGCAGCAGGATATCAAATGGCTTTGAGCGCTTCTATTCGTATAATAGTTTCCCTATGTACTGAAAACTTTGTTACAATGACGCCAGTTGCGGTATATAAGCTCGTACATTTATTATCACTATAACAGCCAATACACCGTTGACTAGCTCGCGAATATACGCTTAACCCAAGAAGCCTCCCCAGCTTTCGGCCTTCCAACAACGCTTACCCTCACTTCAATCTTGAGTTTACTCTTGGTCCATCCTAACCCCTTTCCAAACATGAAGTTTCTGAAAGGTCATGTGGCCATCCAAAACCTGTCGTATCAGGCAAAGAACAGCCCCAACCCTGACAAAGACTCCATCAATATGGGCAATGGAACATTGATAGGGCTCCTTGGGGCCACAGCTTTAGCTTAGAGTTGTTCCGAGGGTCTGCTCGTCTGCCTCCAGATAGATTTATGGACAAGAAAAGAGCCACCCAAACCTCCACGAATCCTTCACTATATTCCTTGATTTCCGAGTTCCAGCCCCCCGGCCCTAGTATAGGAAGTATAGGAACTAGTAGTAGTCGTAGTAGTATAGTAGTAGTAGTAGCTGGAAATATAGTTCTGGTAATTGAAGAAGGACTACATAGTACAGAATATAGTAAAAAAGAGATGAAGGACAGGGTGTGATTCTAGAGAGTGCGACTTGTGGTATGGGATAAACAAGGCGGGTGTGTGCTGAGTGCTGTAAACATGAGCTACACGCGGACCACAGTGGTCTCCCATGCTTTGTTCGCTGTTATATTGGCTTTGCGAGTTTAAGTCTTATAGCTAGTACTTCAGCTTATTCAAGAGCCTGGATGTAGGCCATCTGTCTACTTTAGCCAATGTGATTTGAACAGGTAATCAGCGTTAGTAAACAAAGAGAGGCTTTTGGTTAGTATAGCTTTGCTGTTTGAGTTTCGATACTTTCTGCTTTGTCATTCTTATAATTTAATGTAACATGGTGCTGGCAGGTATACAAGAGATCCTGTGTCCTAACGCTGCCGAGTGAAACTTTGAGATTTCTCATTTTGGGTAACTTGAAGCCACCCTGCTTTGAGAATTAGTCGTAATATATCTATATCAATATAGCACAGCGAAAAGTACATACAGTCCCTCTCAATCAAGACTCAAAACACAGATACTTATTATATATCAAAGGCGAGAAAATGAACAAAGAAAATATGTTAGTTTTATTCATTACAGGGATTACGTTGTGAAGAACACGATCAGGAATGTGATCCTCTCGGGCCGAATGCAGCACAAGCGGCAAGGGATGGCAACAGAGCCTCAAAGATCGAATCAATAATCAAGAATCAGCTAACCTTTACTAGCAGGGAATCTATCTAAAGTGGTATGTAGACTGTAGGCAAACTAGTCCAGAGTATATTCATAGTTCCAGAAACTTAATAAGATCAACGATTATAACAAAAACTAGTCCAGACAAAATACGGTCATCTAGTTAGGCAAATATGATGAAATGAACCCTTTAAAAATAACAGGCTAACTGATAGAAGGAGTTATTTTTGTCGAAGAACAAATGCCCAGTGAAGGAAAAGGGCCGTTAACGAACATGCAAGTCTGGAGTTACTGTTAGTAGCAATGGTACTAACAACAGTAAAACTACTGAACTCGATGGGCTGGCATACGAGGCCGACCGACCCGGAAAATTAGGTTGGAAGAGAATATGGGGAGAGTATGGGGGGATGTGTATTCAAATGCGGAGTTGTCAGGCGACCGATATATATATATATATATNNGTGCGCCAGCCGCTACGCTATGGAAAAAAAAATCTTTTTCATTTTCTGCGGAGAACCCCAAATAGCAAGTAGTATTGTATACTCGATTTGCCTCGTTGTCGGTTTCTAGAATGAAGGACAATAAGGCCGAGATACTGTCGCGGTAAAATTAGTAGACTATACTAGAACATCGATTACGTCGACTGTCAGATCACTCGAGAGCACACAATGATCAGATCAGCAGCATTTCCTAGACTGATTCTTTGAGCTTCTCTTCGACGTTAGTTCTACGGCGCTTCTTAAGACATAATTTTTATCAGACAATGGCATTGACGTGTGTTCATATTGGGTAGCGATGCAACACTCGGGGCATAGAAGAAGCTCGAGTTAAGAGAAGACAAAGCATGTTGGAGAGAATAAGCCTAAGGAAAGAAGGGCCGGCGTTGAATATAGCCATAAGGGACAAGACGAGATGTAGGAACTGGATACCGGATGAGTATCGATAATTATGGTAGGATGAAAGGCTAGACTAATCCACAACCTGGAAGGCTCTCGACAAGTACAGAGAGTGTGTCGACAATCGGACAGCATCGGAGTTACAATGGACACTGAGAAGTGAAGTAAAACGAGCAGTAGATAAGTAGATAAACGAAAAAGTATTAGCACATAGCAACGCCGCGGTAGCAATGCTTGGCAGAATCTACATAGGAAAAGGAAAGAAGAAGAAAAAAAGACAACCTCTACGGAAGGAGGTCAGGTATTAAACAGCCAATGAATGTAGATCAACTGATTGATACTGAATACTATTGCTACCTTGAGCTGGACAGAGACTAGTAACTAGAGTATGGTGTTTATTCTAGCCATAGCTTCCCACTCTACGACGCAAAGTGGCGATAAAGCGATGAGAAGGAGATGTGGTCAACAGATGGGAAATTTATGTCGACAAACCCTACTATTGGTCAACCCTATTGAATGTTTAGACTCGAGCCTAAATGTACTCCAGATACTAAAATAAAAACATGGACGATGCACCATGCTTTGGCCCTGATATACATTTTGACCAACAAATGCCCCAGGACTCCAGATTATTAGGTTAATAGAATCTGGAGACAGACTTATACAAAATGATAAACGCTGGGTACTATGGCAGCATAAGGAACAAAAAGAAGAAGAGAATAGGCGCCGAGGCCACAACTAAGACTACATTAGCCAAACCCCGTGGGAAAAGGGCCATGAGAGAAGTCGGGGGAAAGCCTTAGGTCGGGGGGTAGAAAGATGGGAAAGATGGGGAGGGGATCGCATGTTGGCGACAAGAAGGCTCGAGAAGCGCCGCAGAGTGACCGAGCTCAGGCGTAGTAGTAGTAGCGACAAAGGGCGGTAGGGTCACGATAGTAAAATCGGCTGTTTGAGAAGCTTCATTTCCGTGAATCTCCTTGGAATAACCCTTGTCTTCCTCTCTGTTCCTTGAGTATTTTTCTGGGGCTGGCTTGTGCTAGAGCGAGCATGACGATGCATGGGTGCATTGTCACTCAACTTACGGTGGACGCCGCTCTTTTTCTGAGAAACCAAGCAATAACTCTTGTTGCTTAAGTTCTACTCGATCGCCGGCCGAGCTTGCTTGTACGTTGGGCGCGGCTAGGACGAAGCGCAACAGGTCGAAACGACGCAAGAAGAATGTCACAAAGTTAACTTAGAGAGCGATGCTTAATTGACCGAGTTTGTCGATTCACGCTTTCTATTTCCTCATCAACTGTCTATGTACATTGCATGAAAATGAAATTGATAGAGTAAATGATGATAGTTGCATGTTGGAATTCTGGTGAAATTGAGTAGCGTGACGTGTAGTTGTTAACGGCTGATCTTGTTGATCTTTGCCTTTTGTACGAACTAGACGTTGTTGATCTGCCACATAACCTCTATTTGCTTTTTTTTATTATTTATTTTTTTATTTTTGTATCCTCTCTTCTTTTTTCTCCTTCTGCGATCTGACATACTTAATGGGAGTGACACAAGCCGAGTTTGTCAACGGTTGGTCTGCTCTTCTTATACTAAATCCAGGCACGACAGCATGGCTCCGTCAGCGCTACTTTGCAGGGAATTGCTGAAGAGTGACCTCGCTTCCTTGGAGCCTCATCTACGGCAGTGACTGGAAGCCGCCGAGCCTCAGTTTCCTCGACTTATGAGGAGCAAGTCGCTGTATATTCTTTGACAGGCTGTGCCTTGGGGGGGGGGGGCACTCCTGGCGGCGCTGCGCGAAAGGTATAGGTAACTTGAGCACTAGAAGCCTTAAGAGAAACTTGGACATATACTTCAAAGTTATGCGGTTTTCCTGCACGCCCCACAAGCGGGCCGAATTTCGGACCATCCGGTGCTATTTCTTATACGTATTTTTTATTCTTTTACTCCAGCAGACCAGCAGACAGATTTTCTCTTGGGTCATGCGATAGACCCGCAGTCAATTTTGAGAATATCTTGGATGGACAGGGCAGTCAGATCAAACTTAGCAAGAAAAGCAAGCAAAGGCTCTTCATCGGCACTTAGTCTATCATTGCTTTTATCGCATATTATTCTTTACTTTTTTCAGTACACTTCAACAAGGATTAAAAAAAACAAGGTTAGCCCCCTGTGAAGACCCCGCTTTTCTACTGCGTAATATCTGAGCAGACTACTGTTTTGGGTGGGTCCGCCCTTGACGGAGCAGAGC
This sequence comes from Endoconidiophora polonica, assembly GCA_001856765.1. Taxonomy (NCBI): domain Eukaryota; kingdom Fungi; phylum Ascomycota; class Sordariomycetes; order Microascales; family Ceratocystidaceae; genus Endoconidiophora; species Endoconidiophora polonica. The sequence continues at coordinate 32,149 of LXKZ01000247.1, read as the reverse complement.
GTGTTAGTGCCACTCTGGAAATTTCCCTTTTGGGGGGTGTGGCTTCTTAAAAACTAGACACACTTAGGGAGTGCAATTGGCAAAATAAACACAGGTAAAAATAAAGAAATAGATAAAACAAACAAATATTTGGATTTGATAGCTTGAGGATCAGCCGGGGGAAACGAACGACTAACTACTCACAACAAGTCATATCTTCTCAGCTTGAGCTGCTATAGACGCTTTGAGAATTGTCTAGTACGGCTAGCATAGTCATCAAATCCGGGAATTAGGCTATTCCATTTGTTTATTCTGCTAATTTTCTGTCCATTTGATCTTCTGTCGTTTGCTCGCCTTTGCCTCGACGCTAAAGTTGGTGCTTCCCCACGAATCTTCGTTGGATAATAAAAGTCGCGGCCTCTGCCTCTTCAACACCATCTTTTGTTCTCATTCTTTCTTCTTCATCGGACCCTCTCTGGATTCAATTGACTTTGAAACCCACCCGACATCTTTTTCCATTCTTCTCTCTCACCCCACTTCGAATCGCTTTCGAGTATTCATACATATCAAGGAACACACATTCAATATGGGTTTCCTCAAGAGACAGACCGACCAGGTCGAGAAGGCTGACCCTTCCGCCGCTGCTCTTGCCTCCGGCACCGAAGATGCTGCTACCCAGCGCGTTACCTTCAAGGCTTGCTTCCTGGGCGGTGTTGCCTCTATTGGTGGCTTCATGTTTGGCTACGTTAGGTACGTTTTCCATTTATCACTATCACTATATCTTCCAACATATCTCGCGTCCATGTTCATATACTAATCCCGCTGTGCTTCCACAGTGGTCAAATCTCCGGTTTCTTCTCCATGGCCGACTACGCCCGCCGCTTCGGCGAGCTTAATTCCAATGGCGACTACGTCTTCTCCGCTGCTCGCCAAGGAACCATCACCGGTCTGCTGTGTATCGGCGCTCTACTTGGTTCGCTAGTTGCCGGCAAGATTGCCGACACTCTTGGCCGTCGTCTGTGCATTTCAGCTTCCGCTTTCTCCTGCTGCATTGGTACTATTATCGAGATCAGTTCTACTCAATCCTGGGCCCAGTTCGCTGTCGGTCGTCTTGTGACCGGTCTGGGTATTGGTTCGCTGTCTGTTAGTGTTCCCATGTACCAGTCTGAGTCTGCCCCTGCTATCATCCGTGGTGTCCTGGTCTCTACTTACCAGCTTTTCATCACTCTGGGTATCTGGACTGCCTATATGATTGATTATGGTACTGAGGGCATCGACAACTCAGCTTCGTGGAGAATCCCCAACGGTATTTCTTTCCTGTGGGCCATCATTCTGGGTCTTGGTGTTCTTGTCCTGCCCGAGTCTCCCCGTTTCGCTTACCGCCAGGGCCGCATCGACGAGGCTCGCGCTACTATTGCCAAGCTAGCCGGTGTTGACGAGAATGACCGATCCGTTAACAGCCAACTGACCGAGATCCGCGTCAAGCTTGATGAGGAAAAGGCTGCCGTCGACACTAACTGGACCGAGATCTTCACCGGCCCCGGTATGCTCCACCGTACTATCCTTGGCATTGTCCTGCAGGCCGGCCAGCAATTGACCGGTGCCAACTTCTTCTTCTACTACGGTACCACTGTCTTCTCTGCCACCGGTCTGTCCAACTCGTACGTCACTCAGATCATCCTGGGTACTGTCAACGTTGTTTGCACCTTCGGTGGTCTGTACATTGTTCAGAAGTCTGGTCGCCGTAATGCCCTCATGGTCGGTGCCGCCTGGATGATGATGTGCTTCTTCGTCTTCGCCTTTGTCGGTCATTTCAAGCTGGACCACGCCAACCCCCAGAACACACCCGCTGCTGGTAATATTCTAATTGTCTTCTCCTGCCTGTTCATTGCTGCCTTCGCTACTACCTGGGGTCCTCTGGTTTGGGCTGTAGTCGCTGAGCTGTACCCTGCCAAGTATCGTGCTCCATGCATGGCTCTCGCCACTGCCTCCAACTGGCTGTTCAACTTCCTCATGTCCTTTTTCACTCGTTTCATCACTGGTGCCATTGACTACCTGTATGGTCTTGTCTTCGCCGGCTGCTGCGGTGCCCTGGTTGTCATTGTCTTCTTCTTCGTCATCGAGTCCAAGGACCGCTCTCTAGAGGAGATCGATACCATGTACATCCTTGGCGTGAACCCCATCACCTCCCACAAGTGGGATTCTTCCAAGCACTTGTCTTCCACAGAGCAGACATCTGCCGAGCACTCTGGCGAAGGTGAACCCCACACCTCTCTGGATGAGTCCCGTGTCTAAATCACGGACATACTAAGCATTTAGTCTATTACTAATTAGGCTTTTCTCATTCCCTAATTGTCATGATATGATATCCATTCCCCCCTTCATGCCCGAAACCCATATTGTAGATTCGATATCTACATATTACATATTCATTATCATAGCTTTCCCATTACTAAAAAGAAGGGCCTCTGCGTGCTTTCTTCTCGTGATAGACACTTAGTTAAATCAGGGCCTGTCACTAATCAGCTCAACCATTTCATTTTTATTTCATTAATAGATACCAAGTGTCATTTTTTCATTTTCGTTAATAAACAAAATTTCAAAGCAAATTCTACGTCAATATCTTGTGCTCTTAATGTTACGTCTCATTTAATAATAATTGTTCACGAAAAAAACTTTTTGAAGCGGTGTTTTTGAAAATAAAAATAAAAATAAAAATATAGTGAGTTATGCTGACGATAGTACGATAGAAAGCATGGCTTTGTAGATTAGCAACTCATTTTATTTTATTTTATTTCGTTAGTATAAAACAGCTAGCTGGCTATTAAGCGGAGAATTTAGGCGTAAGTAAACACAGCTTTTGGCAACGGCAATCATGGTCGTACTAAACTAGGAGAACAAAGAAATTGGTTATACATATATAAGTGCGTAGGTAATTGTGCATAACGTTTCTAGATACACTTGACCTTGACGTCATATTTTAACAAAGTATATCCTATAACATAGTTAGTATAGCTAGTCTAAGGCTGATTGGTGTGAGTGCTTCGATGTTGTTCTATCAACATTCGTTTCTCACTGTTATACCGTAAGGTGCGGTCAAGCCTACGGAATATCAAAGCTAAAACGTTATTTAACGAGAGATATTTTGGAGAGGCCCTTGCTTTTCATTTCATCTATTTCTTCCCAAGAGCCACTAGACCAACTAAGAATAAATCGGATCACAGAATGGCCATAGCGAGGTTAGTATATATGATGTGTTAATTCTCTTTTCTCGAGTCTTCATATAGATGCCACAATATCGTGCCATAATTCTGCAAATGGGCTGAATGAATTGATGATACAATGGGTTGATTATCTGGATAATATATTATTGTATTGGTATTAGTATATATCTTGATGTAAACGGCGCGCGCGCTACCTACTACCCAATCAAACAACGCCAGGTTAGTTACTGAACAGAGCTCTAAAGCCCTGTGGTAAGGCTCCCCTTAGAGTAGAAGCTCGATTATCTTATCATAACCCAGAGCAATGAAAACCACAGTTAAGTGATCTTCAGAGTTCTGTTGAGCTTGTATCTAAGGTTCATCGAAAAGAATTTGGTTTTTTTTCAATAATAAAACAAGTAGCCAAAACAAGCAGAAACCAAGAAACGTCACTAACAAGCCCCCGATTTAGCTGTCAGGAAGCCAAATAGGAAAATCAAAACAAATATTAGAAAACAAGGAAAAACCAATAACCTAAAGACACCTCATACCTCCACTCAAGTCTGTCTCCTTTCAACCTCTTCCACTCTCTTCTCTACCTTATCTTTGCCTCTGCCGGTGGTACTCCTGCCACTTGGTTTCAAGTTCGGTTAATACTAGTAGTACTTGAACTGTATTTAATATACGATTAAAGGTTGACACCAAAAGAAAAAAACACTACGAAGAAAGAGTACCTTTGGAGTCAAGCTTGCTGATAAGTGCTGAGTCCCAAAAAAATTAGCCGTAACTAGATACCCTTGTATGCCGTGAATCTAGACATTCGGATTTTCAGATAAGAATACCGTTAAATATTTGTGTTATTATTAGTCTGGTAAAAAGTGTATAGAATTGCGAAGATACTCGAGAATACTTTTAATTCGGCAGCCATGTGATGGACTTCGTAAGTTCTTATTAACTCTCTATAGAATACACTCTAGGTGTCTATAATGTAATAGCTGTGAGATAGCAAGGCATACTGAGAAAGAGAATCCTAGTTGAAATAAAATTCAGGCTCCTTTCCTATCTTACTCTATATACATAACGAAGATACTCTTGGGAAGCTAACCCCTCAAATTATATAAAGCTTCTATCTTCGTAGACCTCAACTGTATAAGCGTTACTATCTATTTGAGTTACACAGTTATAAGCTATATTTCGAGGCATTATACAGAATACGTATGTAGAGTAGAATTAGGGGATGACAAGAGCTGCAAAAAAAGTTGCGAACTTATGGTTCAACTATAGATCAGTATAGGTATGAAGTTTAGACTTGATAGTCTAACCGTAGACCAGTTTGAAGATATCGTTGAAAACGAAGTAGTTGCCAGTAGCATCCTTCAGTAACTGGAAGGTCTGGGTGTAGTTCATAGGGCGCTGTTCCTCGTCAACCTGTGAATATCAACAATAGTTAGTAATGACTGATTTACGTTACACTACTTATAGGTAGACATACAAGAAGCTGGCCGGTGACAAGGACCAGAACACCATCGTTAACAGTTGGCTGAGCATCCAAGGTGCTGACAGCGTGCTTGACCTTGGCGAAAGGAAGACCCTGATTTTAAGAGATTTGTTAGCTTGACACCACTCAGGCTTTTAGTGAAAAGTTAATACTTACAGCAAGCTTCTCGGTGATGGTGTTGGAGCCAAGAGAAGAGGCAGACTCAAAGGTCAGCATGGAGTTCTCACGCTGTATAGAAAACGTAGTTAGTACATTGCGTCTAATGACTGGTTTTACGGTTCAAGCCGGATCGAAAAATGACATACGTAGAGAGCAGCCAGCTGCTTACGGTCAGTATCGAAAGTGTTATAATAGAACTCGACGAATTGTTCTATACACGTATATTAGCAGAGGCACTTTGCAATTGATTGATCGAATGGTGAATGCAATTTGATCTGTGTTTGCGCAATTCGCCATCGAGAGCCTATAAGCTATCGGGTCATGCCACAACAAAAGTTCGGGCCAAGGGCCGATATGCGAAGACGATAATAGGTAGTTTATATATGAGGGGGTTGAGGGAGGGGTGGCATACTCGCGACATCTTCGAAGTCTATTGGGCACGTCCAAGGTTAGTATAAATGACACTGGTAGGTTTTGCTACAAAACATCGTGCGCTTTTTGCATGATGTTTTCTGGTTTGATTTTAAATAGCATTGAAACTTGTCTTGATTTGTTGCCTGGGCGGCCCAGCAACAAAGAACAAGTCCAGTATCATCGTAGCCAGATAGAGTCGATACCATAGAAGCCTTGCAAGACAAGCGCAGTTCGTGCCAGAATGAGCAGTGGTGGTCAAACTTACTTGAAGCCATTTTGAATAATGTTGTGGGTAATTGTCAAAGACCTTATACAAAATCCTTGGGGAGAAGGAAAAGAAAAAGGAAAGAATTAGAGTTTAAGATTAAAGAAGTCCCACGATATTGTAGTTTGCTCATGCTTCTTTGCCCGCACATAGATTAGGTTCGGCGGGGTTTGTTTCCAAAAACGCCTCCAGGCTATTTACTCCCTCTAGGCGCTGCTATGCCGCCATCGCTGATTTGCTCTATTTCTCAAATTCAGCTTCCCCCCATATTTGTTTCTGATCCTGCATGGAAACCACCAGAACGATTGGCGCTATCAGAGGTGGGGCCAAGCTATGAGCAAAGCGTTTATGTGAGATACTGGTATACGTTTTCCGTTTCCTGCATACAGCGCTAGGATCAGCTCAATAAAGGCATAAATGGTGGGGTCTCCCGGATAAGTAGATATTGGCAGGGCCTTATAAAAGTTTTCGTGCTGTCTAGTCGGTAGACATTCCAAATCTGCCCTTCGGTTTTTGCCATTATATCCTCGTTGTCAATATCTTTTGCGATAAAAAATAGAGCTAGAGATTTCTAGCAAGCTTTCTTTGATGTAGTCGGTCACATCTCTAGAAGTCTAGTCTGCTGGGTAAGCCTCAATCATGCCTCATTATTCCGACAACACCATGCGCTTTATAGTGATGATATGATTTTGCTCTTAAGAACGGCCAACTGAATCTCCTGTTGAACCTAAAATCACAATTCAATCTGACACGGCGCTCAGCTCTTTCCTTTTTTGACTCTTCCTCGCGGTTTAAACAAATATACTAACATGCTTAGTCTATATAAGTTCTGTCTCAAGCTCGAACAACATCACTGTTCCGTAATATAAAAAAAACCAAATAACAGCTTGAATCTGCCTTTGATATCACGTGGCTGCTAATATGAAATTTCATAGCTTAATTTAGCAAGACTTGTCAAAAACATCTGTAGGATATCTCATGTATATGTTGTCTACTATAGCGGTTTATTAATGTTGATACTCTCTTTTAGTAGTTAGGGCCAAAATAATTATAAAGTAGTAATTGTGGTAGTAATGGCTAACCACAAGTCCGTGAACTTATAGTGACCACATAGTAATCAAACTCAGAAGATGTATCCAGAATATCTCCAAGTGAACCTTCTGGCTCGTCCGCCCAGTGAACCGCAAGCTGTTATCTATAAACCCTGGAACCACATGTGAATGCAGCGAAGGCGCAAAAAATCACAGAGATGGATCGAAATCGTACAATAAAAAATTGAAAAGAAAAAATAAACCGAGTTACAATATGATGATGCCAGTTAACTCCGTTTTGAATAGCCTCTCTACCGTTCCGACCGCCAGTTATCCAAGATTTCATAATTCGGACGAGAAACGCGGACTGTCAGCTTAAGCTAAACATCCAACTCAGGAGATTGAGTATGGTAATAACTAGACAGCCCGGGCCTCCCCAGTACCTACCCTCGATGAGGCCTGGACTTTAAGCCCAAGCATGAGCATAAGTAGCAGCATGCTATAAGGTCAATAAAGCTTGGTGTTGTAATATTGTATCTTTTATTACAGCTCTTCTTCCTCGTCCTCCATGGCAGTAGCACTACCAGTTACAAGTAGTGTGGGAGGAGCAAGCTCCACAGTAGCTGGAGGCCCTGAAATAACTGAATCCATGCCTGTGATAGCGGCTAGGCCAGCTGATGCCGTGAACAATGAAGCGGCAACATCTCCTTGTCCACTTGGGCGGTGTTTCTTTAGTGGGCTCCCGACAACCCCATTGACATCTTCGGTCAAGGCATTGGCAAGTTCGACATTCGCTGTGATGGGGCCATCGTTAGGCTCCCCGTTCCCAATTGAGGGCGTGGAACCTGTAGACCTGTCAGGTTCAGCGGAGTGTGCTCTCTTGAGCTATTTAGGGTTTGTTGATATGTTAGTAATGGTGGAGCTAGATGTCTTGAGAGTTGTTGTAGATTAGCTGGGCATGTTCTAATAACTTACGCGGATGCGGTTGACACCATCAGTCAACTCGCCGCCAAAGTTAGGGTCATCCGAAATAATCGATGGTATCTCATTGTCGCCGTCAATCAGACGATCTGTGATTGGACTTTCATCTTCCTCGTCTTCACTATCGTCATCCATGGCCTCGCCGCTGATGCTCTTCTTACGACACTTCCGCCGTCTGGTAGTATCGCTGGTAGAATCTCGGAACGCAGAAAATCCAACAGTTCCAGTAGTCTTAAGAGGGCCGAGTGACCCAAAGTCTAATTGACCAGAGCGGCGCTTGGCGGCCATGGGGCTATCGGTAACAGGCTTTGCGCCGATGATGCCAATCTTTTGCAGCTGGCCTATGGATAGCAGATATCAGTCAGTATTGATTAATAGCCAATGGCACTTGCGGCCTATCAAATATAAGTATGACCATAACTTACGTTCACCTCGGTAGAAGAAAGTGAAAGTAGCATAAGGCTTGTCAGGGCCATCGATACCAGTAACCGTCTGAGTACTGATAGTACTTGGGTCCAGAGTCTTGGGCTTGGCAAAGCTTGTAGTATGCTCAACATCGGCTTCCACGCCACCTTGGTTAGATTCGCCTTCTTCATCGTCATCGTGAGCATCAAACTGAGGCGAGTACTCGCCCTTTTTGATTTCTCCGGAAGCTAGAACACGGAACATGGCGACTTTGATTTGGCCTGTCGCCTCCGGGGGTTCGTCATCATCAGACATAGAAAGCTCCTCGTCGCCAACGGCCTCCAAGGGGGAAGTCTCGTCGGCACCGTAGCGTAGAGTGTCCCTATGGCTGCTACCATCTCCATTCTGTCGGGACTTTTCGCGCTTGCGGCGAGCCTCGAATTTCTGGCGACGTCGCTGAAGCTTCTCAGCGGCGTCATGTCCCTTAAGATCTAGACCATTCAACCAACGCTCAAGGCCAACTTCCCGAAATAGAAATTCCCGCTCGGCAAGACCGCCGCCTTCTGACTCAGGAACTTGGACCCAGCGGCTGTTAACCCAGGTTTCTTCACCGGGGCGTAGAAGAGTAGCAACTTCTTCCTTGGCACGGCCATCGAAGTAAATATAGGCGGCGATGGTTTCGTTCGGGGAAAGTGTCACGGGAATATACGGGGTGACTCCACTAGCAGATTTTGAGGCACCGCTGGCACCGGGAGGACCACCGACGAACTGAGGCTTCGGCCTAGGGCAGCTGGGAGTTGGCTTTGGTGTCGAGTATGGGATGGCGAGACCAGGCGTCAAGAGCGTGATAGAGATAGCGAAGCGAGCAGGCTCAGGCTTGTTAGTTCCGGGGGCGAGTGTCGGCTGCGGAACGGGGATGTAGGTGCTCATCCTCGAAAAGCGAGTCTGTTTCTGGAGGCCATGTTCGGGAACTGGAGCACCATTGGCATGGATACTGACAGCTATGCCCTTGAAGCACGGCATTGTTTATTTTAAAATGCAGGAGTTTTCGGGGTTGGCGAGTTTGATATAAACGGAGCAGCAACAATAGTAGTAGTATTGACTGTCGGTTGTCGAGAAATAGTTGTAACTAACAACTAGAATCGAATCAGAGGTCGGTCGCAATTAGGTCAGGACCCAATGGGAACAAGAGACTGGCAAAAGTTGGAAGAAGGTTAGGATTTCAAGAGAAGCAAGATTTGACGTTGGGTCCATATGTTTGGGCGGGTTTGTCTGTGGTTACTAGGGGCGGGTAGTAGGTAGCGATAGCGCCAGTAAAGGAACACTCTGGTATAGTGGCGGTGATGATGATATGGCGGCGACGGGTGGTTATGTGGGAAGTGCGTAACGCAATGTACGGTACAGTACAGACGGACAAGCATGCACAGGCAGGCTAGCAATCTGCAGAAGCACCAACACTATGATGAAGAGGAACAAAACAGAACAGCAGAGCAGAGCAATGGTGGTGGTTGTGGATTTTTTTGCGGATTACCAAGATAGACTGAAGATTGTCAGTCTCCAGTACAGAATTCGTGCCGTTGCTAAGGCGGCTAGTCGCAAGCTTAGCAAGACAAACAACAGAAGCAGCGGAAGCAACAATAGCATTCACAGAGAAAACATGCAATTTAATGAAAGCAGTGTAAAAGCGACAAAGAGAAGGAGATGTATAGGCAAATGAAGGGGGTGGGGGTGATCCCAGCCGTACGTTTTTAAGTTTCTACAGGCGCAGACCGATTACTTTACGCAGTACTAGTAAGTGGCCAACAGCTATAGGACAATAGCCGGAAGAAGGTAAGTGACGCTGGCGACACGCCGTTGTCCTGAATTGCGTAGTAGTAGTCTATTTTTTGGTGTATATCGTGGGCGGGATTTATACTGGTAGATAGACGCGATACGGTTTATAGTAGCAGTAATAATGATTTGGTATTGTGGCCGTGAGGAGGCTGAATAAAAGAAAAGAAGAAGGTGAGAAAATTAAGCAGTCTACTGTCTCTCCATAGCTTATAGCGGCAAAGCAAGCACTGGTAACAGTAGTTCGTAGCTATGATTACGCAAATGGTGGTAACGCCCCTTTCCCACACAATGGCTGGTGAGCTTTTGTTTTTGTTTAGCGACTAAGCTGAAGGCAATAATCCGCTTGTTGGCAAAGCCAGGGTCAAGTCGGCCTGTTATCGATAGTTTTGCTAGTAACGATAAGTCGCAATGGCAGCGGTGCCAAAGTCAGTCGTAGCGTAGCGTATGGGTGGATTAATGGATGGATGGATGGATGGATGAAAGGGATGCGATGGACAATGGAGAAAAAAGGCAGCCAAGGCCAACTTTAATGTTAGTAGAAGGATAGAAATCAAGTTAATTCACCTATTCTAACGAGTAAAATTAAGCAGGCGCATACATAATGGTTAGTTGCCGAGTACTGTTCTTAGGTCTTGCAGTCTCACACGCCAATAATAAATATAAACCGACAACGCAAAACAGACAAGACAGCCTCACTTAGCTTTGCCGCTATTATTTCAGTGCTTTTTAGTTGCTGGATTGCGCTAGAAGTCTGTCCAAGCTCAAAAACAAGGCTTCGCTAGGCTAGCTGAGTAAACTTGGAATAAAGGGATAGGGATGTCATAGGATGGCTATTGAGGATGCAGTTTGAAGGAGGGGGGAAGGCAAGCTGTAGAATTACGGTGTCGAGAACAGTAATCCAAGGAGGGCTGCTTGCAACAATGCTTCCCCTGCATCACATTGGTGAAGCAGGCAATTTTTACTGCAACAGGGTCTAACAAACCCTTAATCACAAAGCAAGGCTGAACAAGTTCTTCCCTAAAAAAAAAAAGTTCTTCCCTCTCGTTCAGCCTTCTCGTAGACAGCATGATCGGTAACTGACGAAAGATGTTGTTGAGCACATCACTCTTATACACTCAGCAATATCTGCAAGCTTCTTTATTGCATCTCATAGGGTATTTTAATCAGTGTAAACCTTCTCACTGAAGCAAAATCAAATAGAGCACAAGCACGATGTCCAAAGGAAGAGTTGCATTGGTGGTCATGCAGCAGAAGCCACAAGTCCATGTGCCTGTGTGTGCTGTAATGCAATGTAAGTAAGTATGCACATGGTACATGATATATAATCGCTGCAATGGCTACTTCTGCAACTGAAAACTAGGGGGTTATAAGCTACTAGATGTGAGTAATGGGACACGAGATCGTCATAGTTAATTTCTAATCGAGTAATGAGTTAAAAAAAATTGGGACACAAGCCAAGAGCTAACAAAGGCACCACGGCCGATTTTCTTTTTTTTTCTCTTATTTTTCCATCATTCGAAGTTGGAAACAAGGGGGCCGGTAGTGATAAATCGCTAGTACTAATGGATGAACACAAATTTACTTAAAGCTGACTTGTCTAGTAGAGAGTAACGAACTAAGAAGGCTTCTAAGCTCTTGATCGGTGGCTGGGCACGCAATATGGGTCAAGCTTGTTGCGGGCGCCAGCTTGAAATATATAGTCGCTCCTCTTTTTCTTGCTTTGTAGTTATCATTTTGTAGTCATTACAAATAGAGATTCTATTAGGTATTATGTTGAACTCTTTTAAAAAAATTTTTAACTTATAACTTGATTTAAAGTGAACTACGATGAGACCCTGTTAGTGATTCTATAGAAGTTGCAAAGCTATCCAACAGGGTTTATCGGCTTCATGATGCTTTCCTTTCATGATTGCTGTTATAAATCCACAAGGTAATAATATTGTATACTTGCTCTCTTCAACCAAGATAGCTAGCAAAAAGAAGCCTTTGGCTCCTATTATAGATTGCTTAAGTTGGCCAACTAATCATCAAGTGTGTCCCAAGCAAATGGCCCTGTTTTTTTTTTTCGATTTTTTCCTTTCGGTTTTGCGGTCTACTTCACGGCCCACCCAACCACAACCCCGCAAAAAAAAGTCTAGCCAATTATAGCGCACAAATACTAGCGGTGGCACGCAACAAGGGAAAACCCGAAAGAAAGGCAAATAAGTGAGCTAAAAAGGGAAGGGAAAGCTACAGATTGTTTCTTTGGGCTTTCTTCCCTCTCATGGAAATGCTATGAAATGCATTTGTTATAATTAATCTTATTCGGTTTCTAGAACTATGAACATGGAAATACTACAATTGTCCATGCCAGTTTCTGCAGTATAATCAAATTCTTGCCTCATTGTGATCTGGGAGGGACCTTTTGTCTTATTCTTCCTTGAAAAGGTTACCTAGTGCTAGATTCCTGACAAACTAGTAAACTTTGCTGCCGCTGGTCACATCTCCCCCATTGTCTTCTCTGTATATTACTAACTGACTACCGCCAAGAAGGCATGTATGAGTCCGAACTTAGTAAGATTAATGACCCAAAAAAATTGTCTGAGTCCGAAAAGAAGAAGGCCCTCCAATAACTAGGAAAATACATGCTACGCACATAGATATTTTTTTCCATAGATATAGGCAGAAAAATATACAACAGCAATCACTCAATGTGCAGACACCATAACCAAACCGATTGTTTTGTTCTTACGATCGAAACGGATATATATAATTAGGCGGTATGCCCTTGATATCGGTATTCTGGATGTATCATACTGGTAGCTGTCTGAATAGTGAGAAGCGTTGCTCTCCCTCAGTTGCTCTCCCTCAGCGATTGCATAGTTAACATCCGTAGCTGGAAGCAGTTTCAGAGTCATCCCCCCTCTCGCTACTTGTACTCATTCCTCTATTTCCACCGGGAGTCTGATGTTATAGTAGTTGTTAAACATGTTTATCCTCCGATTCTATATCTGGCTCTTGCTTGATAAGAGGGATATCATTTTCAGGCTCATCTTTTACCTTAGTAAAGTTGGTATCTGTAACTGTCTGTGTATCATTACCGTTCTGGACTTGTTGGATGCTACTTTCGAGACTATTCGCATCATATTCATCCCCCATGCGATACCTTCGAAGGACCGGTGAGGCCTTGGTAGGATGAAAATGACGGCGAGGGGGGCTAGGGAGACAGGCACTGCCTTCGTCGTGTAGGACTCTGTAAGGCTTGGATGAGAGACCTGATATAGCGATCCAGACGATCCATGTCGTAGTCATGACTCCGGTTGCGAGGCCCCAGAATGTAAGTGTCAATAAAATATAACATATAGTTCTATAGTTGTACATCAAATATCTCAGACCATGCATCTGGGCTTCAAATACGATTGATGCAGAGTATACCTGAATAGACTGACCAGCCTGGACCTCGATGAGTATTGCTCGAGGGACCCGCGATTTGTGGTCGAAGCGTACATTCTCCCCAACGGAAGTCTTGATAGTCATGCGGCTCCTGTCACCAGTCAGTACATAGAATGGCAAGAACATGAGCCGTCGCACCAAGTCTACGGTAGGATCACGATAGGGCACCAGCGCAGGTCTTCTAGAACGCATAAGTACCGAATCTTTGGGTATTGACTGGAAAATATCTATCGTAGTTGGCAGCGTGACTGTATCTTCGAGCAGAATGGTCTTTGCGTATACAGAGGCATTGCAAGACAAGGTTGTTTGTATCATAAAGTTTCCTAGGTCCATGTTCTTGGGTGAAACTGGGAGCGAGAGGATAACAGAAATGTCATAGTCTTGATATGTAGCTGGGAACTTGCTTTCTGGCAATACTAAGCCGAATGGATTTGTGCCTTGCCTGATGAGATAATGATATTTAGTAAACAACACAAACGATTGACAGAAGAAAACAACATGTGACAACCCAACATCTAATGGGCAACGTATTGTATAATATTCTAGGCGGAACTTACCCATATTGTAGATAAATGGGCCAAGATATTGACTGACTAGGCACGTAATTGATTTGGAAAAGAGCAGTCGCAATCGCAGAGAGAAAGAATGTGAAAGCATAGCTTGTAGCGAAGATGCTGACGTTCAAGATGCCCTTGGCTGCAGAGCGCGACGTCACCATGCGTAGGATATTTTTGAGCATTCGCTATAATGTATAAATCAAAGCATTAGCTGGGCTGTGGAGGATGAAGCTTGGTATTTAGTTCAATATAAGAAAAGGACCTACTGTCATATCAATCCCACGTGAACTTAATGGTGGGTTCATAGAATAGAACGGATTGTCTAGAACTTATGTTACGCGAAACAGTACTCTGTCTAGATGCTTGTTAAACGCGTCACTGTTGCCTTATTATTGGTGGCTTAAATTGCTGGTACTAGGTCAGACCCTTATTTGACGTGTAGGGTTATCATGACGCTCAATTTGGAGTCAGGAATATCAGGATATATGCGTGTAATTTGATTTAATGATATAATTGTTATAATACATTCTATTGCTGCCTAAATACTAGTACACGGTAGCAATTAGTGTTGTAGAAAGCTAGCAAATGGAACATCATATGAACGTTGTGATAATTGAATTGAATATAAATGACGCAACAAAGGTGAAGTGAGGAGAAGAAAGAAGAAGTTGAAAAAAATTTGTAGTCATGAAGTTAGATGTTTAGCACATTGTATAAATGGCAATCTGCTCGAGTTAGATGGCCTGAAGGTAATTACTTGGCACAAGTCCAATTCTGCCTCCCGTACCATGAACCTCAGCCTCCCACCAACCGTCATCCTGGTGCCTGATGATGGCTAACATATCGCCCTTGTTGAAGCCAAGCTCTTCGGGAATGGCTGCTTGGTACATGTACGATGCACGTGCTAGATAATGAGTGTTAGAGTGCTACCAACTACTAGAACTAACAAACGAGACGGGGAATATTTACCGTAGTGAAGAATGGGACGTCCATCACGAGAGTATTGCCGCGACGGATCAGCCATGCTCTTACTTCTTTGACGGCTGCTTCCACCTTGGACAGGCCCTTCATAAAGCCCCATAGCCCTAGAACTATTGCTGGTTCCGGGCCGACTGTTGGGCCGGCTTCCAGCTCGTTCTAGCTGCATGCCATAATCCACATCAGAAGGCGAAGCCAGCTGCATGCTCATATCGCCACCGATATGGCTACTTCCCGGCCTGCTATTGGAATACTGGTCGGCCGGCGTACCCCTTATTGAATGACTTGTGTTGGGGCGGTAGTACGACTGATCAGAGCCACGCTTATTCATACTGTTGTTATGCATGCTGACGTGGGAGCTTGAACGGTGGTGACTACCTTGTGTGTTTGGAGACGTTGACCTGTGTGAGTTTCTTTGATCATCTCCTATACGAGATTGATTGCGGGCCGAGCTTGGAGAAGTCGACCGGTGATCAGGTGTTCGTGTGCTGTATCGTGTTCCTGATCGAGGAAGCGAGGACGTTGAATAATTTCCCGCATCCCCGAACATGTTACGTGTTTGGCCAACATACTTCTCAGACGCTTCTTTCATGGCTTTGGCCGTATGCGCAGGCGGTGGAGCACCTAATCTTTGTACCTGTTGATCATATGACGGAGGGGGGGTACCACGTTTGGCTGCTTGGACAGCACTGTTCCCCGATACTGAAGGGCCAGGTGTAGAGATACCGGCGTACCTATCTGCGGAAACACGACTAGAAGACTGCTTTCCATTCAAGGGTACGTTCTTGAGCTCGGCAAGTGCCATGGCTATAGGATCACCATCACTCTTGGTAGGTGAGGAATTTCCGTTGTGTCTCGATTCCGAAGAAACAGCCAAAACATTGGGGCCGACACCGAGAGCAAGAGTGGCGTTTGCGTCAATAGGATCTGGGCTAGCATCACGGCTAGATGTGAGCAAGCGACCAGGTACGTTGTCTTGGGATTGCGACATGCGTTGGCGGTTAGAGGGGTGAGAATGCCCATTGGCACTAGAACTCCACGTGTTGCGGCCTGACATTGACGGAGGCTTATTGTAATCGTGGGGCATTTGCTGGTTTCCGTGTGAAGATAGTGCTTGTGGCGAGTGTTGCGATGATGGTGGTGGCCCAGTAGAAGTCCGCTGGACTTGATTAGGCTGTTGCTGCAGCTGAGAATTCTGATACGGGGGCTGAGAAAGAGCATCGCGGTCCTTTGTACTTTTCCTTCTGAAAGGACTGTGACTTTGGAAAAAGCCACTACGCTTTTTCATTACACGCTTATCTTTCTCTAAGGAACCGCCGCTTGAATCGGTCATTTGCTTTATAGGGGAAACAGAGCCACTCTGAGGAGGCTCTACACTTGAAAGCGATGCCTGCTGAGGTAATTCGCTGTGATCTTGTGGCTCTGGACTTGACTTATGCATAGAGCCGACACACATTTTGGGAGCAACATCAGGCGACGGCCCAGTCCGACATAGCATTGCCATGCCATCAGTAGGGTAAGGGTCGTGAGAGACAAAGGCCTTATTTCCGTTGGCAGCATGGGGATGTGAAGTAACTTGGCCTTGACGACCATTTTGGGTGGTTTGTCCCATAAGTTGTGGCATTTGATCGTAACTTTGAGGAAGATTTTGATGGACTGGGACCTGTGATTGGGCTTGAGTGTGAGAAGTACGCACTGCTTGGCGCTGGAGCTGGTTCGTGTGCGGTGAGCTGGGCGCCATTTCAACTACGGGAAGTTGTGACTCTTGGCGCACAGGAGATCTTGCTTGATATTGAGTAACTTTATCAGTTTCGATAGCGATAGGAGCAGGAGCGGGGTTTGAAACTGCCGTGCTTAGCTGGCTTGGTATGGCTTCTAGCTGGCTATCAGCTTCCGCCTTAGCGGCTATAGCCCGAGGCTCATGGTGTGATTCATAGGTGGATGGCTGAGGCGATGATGATCGAAAAGCAGGATTGATGCTCCTTGGAAATTGAGCAACTGAGTAATTCTCATCATCTGAGGCTTCCGATGCAGCATCCAAGCCGTCTCCACGACAGTAGTTGTAGTATTTGGGGGGGTCAGGGATCTCTTGACCCGTACCACGCTCGTTAATGAAAGTGACGATGTCAGTCTCAACATCGACCTTTTCAAGTGACAACCGAATCTTTTCACAAGAGGCATCATCACTTACACAGACAGTAGAAGCAATGTTAGCGAAGGCCCAAAGACTACTCTTAGTGAAATCGAGTCTCTCTTCTTCAAGATCCTGGAATTTATCGGCTGCTGATTTCCATTCCCGGTTCCAGCGAGCAGTAGTGTCTTCTAGTATTTTGACAGCAGTCTCATACTCAGAATTTGATGCCGCAAGAGCAATTTGAGTCTTTTCGAGTTTGGCCTTGTTTTTGCGCTCTTCTTGGCCCATGACCATGTGTCCTTGTGCTAGATAGCCCTTGATTTTCAAGCACTCTTGCTCATATTTATCTCGAGTCTAGACAGTGCCGTTAGCGAATATCCATGACTGAGCAAACACGGACGCTTACCTTATTCACAGTCTGTGTCTGTTGCATCTTGGTCTTGAGCAATTTTTCAATGCCGTTCTGTACAATCTTACGCCTCTCTTTCATAGCACCGGCAAAGTCGGACAATGGCTCTTCAAGCTCGCTTTTCATTTGAGAGGCAATGTTTTGGTGCTGCTTAGCCATAGCTTCAACCTCACCTCTGACAGTATCCATAGAAAGCTTGAGACCACCCATCTCCTGGGATCCTAGTGGTTTCTTGCATAGCGACAGAAGTCGGCGGGCATACTCATCTTCAATAGACGCACGTGCTATACATGTTTCATATATTAGATACTTGGAGATTACGGTAGATTTGGCGTCATGATGTGACTAACCTGTATAAAAAGCTTTGAGTTCATCACAGGTTTGCTTCGCAGCATGCATACGCAAAAGTAAAGGACCGACTCCTGCATCATCTTTACCCCAAAAGTTGTTGGCAACTGAGCACCGAAAGGCAAGTTAATATAGGAATATTTAATGGCACGGTGTATAGAAGGTCTTACATGAAATTGCCACTACTGGCACATCTCCCACCACTGCGGGCATCGTGTGCTTGGGGTCGAACTAGCGGTGTTGTTGTAAGTAAGGTATAAAGGAGTAGAACAAGTAGCTGTGTTAAATGGTACGATACTGGGGAAAATTTGTTACAAGTAAAATGTTTCGAAATGTTGACAAATGTGTTGTTATAGTATCTATTTACCAGCACAGGTAGCTCGAGGCTTCATGCAACGATGAATAGAAGACTACGACGTATAACACTCTCTCAACATTACATGCCAGCCTTAGTACGGATGAGAGGTGGTGTATGGTGTATGCATGTGGTTGGCACAGCAACGCCATCATCAAACTAGCCTTGTCGTATGTAGACTAATGTGCTGTGTCAACTTTTGGGACCGAAAACCGCCCTAAATGGGACCACCAAATACACTCACACGTGATAACTACGCTGCAAATCTACTCCGACTGATGTCAGGGCGTGTTAGAGCTGTTCTTCAGCCAAATATGATCACATGAAAGGTCACATGATTATAGTTTTAGGCGTAACTATTAGGTACCTTTGTACATTGTGGGTCAAAGTCCAAGGTTGTCGATTTTGCGAAGTTTCAACATAGTGACTAAAGGCAAGCTAAGCTTGGTCTTTCAATTTTATTGAAGCTACGTGTGCATGCTGCGTGGGAAGCCCAGATTGTCACTTGGTAGAGAAACATCCGCTGTGGATACTGGCCTAGGCTCTGACAACAACGGCCTGTATCCGACCACATACGCCTGTTCTCTGCTTAATATACCCTAGCTATCTTCACAAATTCTTTTTCATCTATGACAACTTTTTTTGCATCACCCCAACTAACAACGCTGCAATTTTCCATCACTGCCACGCCATTATATGGCTATACGCTGATCTGCATTAATGTCCAATCGATAATACGCCTGCGTTTTGCCCTTGGTGTCCCGCATTGTTAATCAACAACCCTAGCAGCAGCTAACGGATACTCTGATAGTCAGACTGCAAGTATCTGTTCCCGCTTGCTACTAGTTACTGCCACTTTCTCGACATCTCCCCGCTCAGCCTTCCGTGGTTTTGTTCAGCCTTGGCCTACTTTTCGCTGGTCGGATTTTCTTGTGCTGCATCTACGATTACGTCTTGGTGCTGAGCATTTCCATTCTGAGAAGTACAACTAATTGATACCTTGCTACTCTGATACGTCCCCCATCTTGTACTTGAAATCAATTGCTTTGTTGTCGACTTGCTCCCAATCCATGCAAACTGTGGACTACATCATTACCTCTAGATTCATCACGCCTTCGTCATTTTCCGGATCAATTACTACCTCCGTGGTAATCACTCGGTCATCTTTTGGTCGAATACTGTCAATTGTCAACCTACCTCCTTTTACCACACTATAACCTCATGGTACCACAACCAAGGGGTGGATCGTTCTCTCCAACTCCTTCTACGCATTCTCTACAGACTGGCATTAGCCATTCTTCACGTCCCTCATTCTCACAAAACGGACTGCCGAGTGCGATAACTAGCCCCAACACCAATATTAATAGTTCTACCGGGAGCAACATCGTTGTTACCCAGGTTTATCTCCTTCTTGGTACCTTGAAAGACGATACCGATAGAAACAAGTGGGAAGCACAAGTAGAAGGACTTCGTAAAGTATGTTTGTAAACCTCACACCTCCTTCTTCCTTCATAATTTTCATTGGCCATTGGTACTAATACACAAATTATCTAACACAGTTAGTTAATGATAACGGTATGGAGGTCTTTTCAAAATATCTTGCCCGGCTCATAGCTGGAAATGCCTCCCAAATATTTCCCGGTGCCAACCGGTCATCATCTTCATCAGGTTCCAATAATTATTCACTGCTTGTTGATGAAATGAAGAAAATAGCGACTCATCCTGACCAAGCTCGTAAGATCGCCGAGTCCATAGAAACTGGCACCGATGATGTTTTCAGAGACTTTGATTTGTCTACATTTATGGATCACTTCAAGTTGGATGCTCTGGAAAAAACCATTCTGGGGCTAGCTTTCAAGCTTGGTTCTAGATCAGATCTTAAGACCAAGGGTATGTTAAGATATCCATTGCTTGCTACTCAACATTCAATACGTTACATTTACTAACGAAAACGCAGTTGATGCCATTCTTTCGGCCAATTTCACGACTTTTGCAGATATGTTATCATGGTCCGACGACGTCCATCAACGAGAACTGACACCCGAGTTCATCTCACTCATCCTCGACCGATTCATTCAATATCCACCCCCCAACTTCAATGCCGTGTCAAAGAACGAACTATATCATAAAGTGCTCAAGCGTTTCCACGACATGCCAAGCGGACAGGCTCCTCCATCTGAGGTATTGGCTGCTTTGGACCTTGCGCGACTGTTAGCGGATAAACCACCCAATGCACTTGCTCTCTATATGCAGAAGATTGGTGTTGAGTTCACCAAGGACGACGCTATCTGCATTCACTACTTGCAGAACTGTCAGAGTAACGTTCAACTTAGCGAACCGCAGGTATCTATCGCGCTTCTGTATTCGTCTATTAGTCAAAACCCACAGTTCCGACCTGCAATCTTGATATCTGCACTTCGTCAGATTGTGCCGACATCCTTTCGTTGGCCAGATGTCATCTCCTACTTCGATCAGAAGTCAGCTCGCATATCCTCAAATCAGTTCTTGTTGCTTTACGATGCACTCTTGCCAATTGCCCAAGATGATTCCATCAATCCGCCTTTGGATCTTCAGACACTTTGGGGTGGTAATTGGGAACATTCAGAGGCAAATCTGTCTTTCGTATGTGCATTTGCTAGCCTGGACCCTACGCGCTTAGATGCTAGTACTATTCCCCGCTTAGTGCCGACAATCAGCCTTGATACCTACACCGGTTGCTCATTAGATGTTCAAGAACGTGCTCTCTATGCTACAAAACACCCCTTGGTATCTGCGTCAGCTCTTTCGGCCGTTTTCCATGCTGCACTCCATTCAATTCATGCTTCTCAAAGTACGGAAGCGAAGCGACTTTTTCAAGAAGTTGTCATACCCAATCTTGACATATTCGTTGTATCTGCATTTGGTGTCCCCAAACCTTGGCCAATCATGGCTCTAGAAACTTTGGGTTCATTGTTTGAGAACTTCTTCTATAAGCGGTCAGAGCACTGGATGTTTGTTCTAGAAAGCTTATGGCGCAAAGACCGTGAATGGGTCATATCTAGACTTATCGACGCTCATGCTGCCAAACCAGCGGATCTCACTTATATCTTCGAGCATGCCGTTAGCCATGACTGGCTTGACTCGTTAGTCCATATTGAGAATGGGTTCGGTATCGATTTGGCTGCTCTCGCACATGCTCGGGGACGCCTTGACTTGAACCTCTGGGCTCAGCATCATCTAGAGAATAGTGTGGAGATGGCCAACAATCTCATGCAGTTTCTCACCATCAAGGCAAACTTGGAGGCTACTCTTGAAAGTCAGCTCTCGGAGTCGCGGACTTCACTTCAAGTCAAAACCGTATATGCCTTGTTCAACATCATCGATGACTTTGTTGCTGGAAACCCTAGTCCTGCGTTGATTCGAGCTCAGCGGACGTGCATTACAGTGTATCCGCGTTTGATCAATTATGGTGAAGGTTTTGACGACATCGTTGATGCTAATGGAGATAACGGCAATGAGCTCCCACCTGAGGCTAATAACAAGATGGAGATTCACTACAAGAAGATGTATGGCGGCGAAGTCGATGTACGTGACATCGTTGATATCCTACGAACCTATAAAACATCACGCAACTCGCTTGACCAGGATATCTTCGCCTGCATGATCCATGGGCTGTTTGATGAGTTTTCCCATTATAAAGACTATCCTGTTGCTGCTTTGGCAACTACAGCTGTTCTATTCGGAGGTATAATCTCCCATAAGCTCATTTCTGGATTGCCTTTGAAGATTGGATTGGATATGATTCTTGAGGCCGTACGTGATTATACGCCTGACAAATCCATGTTCAAGTTTGGATTCCAGGCACTTCAAATGATAAGCTCTCGTTTCCGAGAATGGCCTGCATTTGCGCATCAACTAGCTAGTATCTCCAATCTACGTGGCTCAGACAGCTGGCCTAAGCTACGCGATTCTCTACTATTTTTAGAAGACGGCGATGTGAATGGACAGGACGGCGGACCCTCAGGATACCCTGAAAATGGAGACTCTAGACTGAGAGTTAACTCGTCATCACCCAATCAACTACACGTACGACCTTTCGTTTCTATCCACGTTGATCCACCCCCTTTCGATATTGGGTTTGAAGATCCAAACTCCAAGCAGCAGGAAAAGATACAGTTTTTGTTGAACAATGTAACGGAAGAAAAGCTTTCTGGCACATGTGAAGAACTCCGACAGATCATGGAGCACAAATACTTGCAATGGTTTGCTAGCCACCTTGTTGAGGAGCGTGCCAAGATGCAGCCCAATTACCACAGTCTTTACCTCGAGTTAGTCAACGTCTTAAATGATCGTGATCTCTGGTCCGAGGTTTTGCGGGAGACATATGCTAGTGTGTCGCGACTCCTCAATTCTGAATCGACAAAGATCAACTCAACTGAGCGCAACCATCTTAAAAACCTTGCTGGATGGCTGGGGCTATTGACTTTAGCTCGGGATAAGCCGGTTAAGCACAAGAATATTGCTTTCAAGCAACTACTCCTCGAAGCCCATGAGTCTGATAGACTTGCCATCGTTATTCCATTCGTATGCAAAGTTCTAATTCAAGGTTCGACTTCTAACGTTTTTAAGCCCCCCAACCCTTGGCTTATGGATATCATCCATCTTCTGATTGCGATCTATCATGAAGCATCGATCAAACTAAATCTCAAGTTTGAGATTGAAGTTCTTTGCAAAGGTCTGAACCTCGATCACAAGAGCATCAAGCCACCAGAGGGTATCCTTCAGCGCTCGGCACTACCAGAACCTGTCCCAGAACATGTCATCACTGATCGCTCCGATGCCTATGAGACTTTAGCCTTGAATGGCATCGGTAACCCTGGCCCTATTGGCCTCAACACTGCCCAACCCATTGCACCCGAACTTCCGGATATCAGTGGCCAGCTACAAATTCCGCCCACGAATGAGATGGTCATATCTACTGCCCGCCTCCATGAGATTGTTAGAACTGCGTTGACTCGTGCCATCAGCGATATTATTCAACCTGTTGTTGACCGGTCGGTCACCATCGCTGCTATATCTACTCAACACATGATCATGAAAGACTTTGCTGTTGAGCCTGATGAGGCAAGACTTCGCACCTCTGCTATCAACATGGTGAAGTCAACTGCTGGGAGCCTTGCTTTAGTTACTTGCAAGGACCCTCTTCGTGCGACTTTTATCAACTATATACGCCAACTATCGAGCGAATCCGCATTGAGCCTTCCTGAAGGTACACTACTCATGTGTGTGAATCTCAATGTTGAGCTTGGTTGTAGCACGATCGAGAAACAGGCTGAAGAACGTGCTGTACCCGAAATTGAGGAAATACTGGAGCCTGAATTTGAGGCTCGCCGTGCTCGCCGGGCACAGAAGCCTGAGCATCTATGGGTGCCTAGACAACTTGATCGTTGGGCCGCTGCTATACCAGAGCCGTACCGCATTGTCGAAGGTATGCGCAATTTGACTCTTGAGCAAATGGCGATTTACGAAGATTTTGCGCGACATCCCCGTTCTAATGGAAATGCTCCTACTTCTACCTCTGCCATCGTTGCAGAGAATGGCCGCAATCTCGCGCCTGAAGTCCACGAACAGTTCGGGGGCTCTATTGCATCTCAGCCTGAATCTACAAACATAGCCCACAACACAAATGTCGTCCAGCCTTACACTGCCGGTGCTGGTGGAGGCACTGCACACCTGCCCTTGGTAGCAAAACGCCTAGTCAAGTTGCTTCATGAACTGGTCCAAAGCCTAGCTTCTGCCGGCGATAGCCTCACAGACGGCCACTTCAGCAGCCTTCCTCGTCCTCACCCAATCATCGATGTATACGATGCTTTGCTACAAACATTGATTACCGCAGTGCAAAGCTCAGATGATCTTACACTCTTTGCCGCAGGCGAAATAATCACTGTGCTTTGTACGTCGACAGACAGCACATTGGGAGTGGAAACTTTACTAGAAGTGCTTCAGTCATTGCGCAAGATGTCTACAGAGCCTATTAGCAACAAGGTTCGCGAAATGTTCCGCCAACAACCACCTGACTATATAGTCCAAAATAACCTCCTGATTGCTCTTTTACCAACAGATCTCCTTCATTGGCAAATTATCGATGAAACCCTCGCCCAGGCTATTGAATCACGCAAAGAAGTCTCGCTTCAGCTTCTACAACAAATTCTTGACCTGGCGCTTCTTAATGAACGTCCAGTCATACTTTATGCTGATCTCATACGTAGCTTGCAAGCAGCATGGGCCTGGATTGCTGAGTCACCCCAGGATTCTAGTTGCCAGAATCTCAAACAGCAGCTTTTGGATGCCTCTTTGCCCCAGCCTTTGGATGCGGAGTTCAGTGCTGGAGTTGTGCAAAACGATCAAATGCAGTACATCTTTGAGGAGTGGACTCGCGTCTGTACCAACCCCGAAACTGTCGACACACTACCAGTATTTCTCAAGCAAATGCAAGCTCGCAAGATCATAAATGGGCGTGATGATTTTTACGCTCTACTTCGTGTCGCTATAAATGTCTCGGTTGTTCATTACGAACGTCGCATCACTGATCAAGAGACTGAGGGTCTGGCGGGCGTTGATGCGCTTGGCCGCCTTGTTGGGATTTGCCTTGGTCTCAATAGCCCAATCGCTGATGTTGAGGTCAGCCGATCGACGTTTTTATCATCATTCCTAGCACTTGTCCGCCTCATGATGTTTAAGCATGCTGAGTTACACGGCGAAAACTTCCCCCAGCGTGTGTTCTATAGACTTTTGTCTTTGATCATGCTTCAACTTCACTCAATATCTGACCATTTAGTTCCAGCTGAAGTTCACTCTATGTTCCTCTCTTTTGGGCGGACATTAATGGACCTTGGCCCACGCTTTCTCCCATCTTTTACTTATGGCTGGATCCGTCTCATTCAGCATCGCGCCTTACTTCCTGTTCTTTTACAGTCGGAGTCCCTCGAAGCTCACGGTATCGTGACATCTCTTCTCTGTCAGCTTCTAGCATATCTCGGAGAACAACTTAAGGCACCTGACGTTCAAGATATCTCTAAGGACATCTATCGTGCAACACTAAAGCTCCTGATAATCCTCCAGCATGATTTTCCTGGGTACGTTGCAGCAAACCATAACCAACTCTGTCGGTTTGTTCCATTTCATTGTGTGCAGCTTTCTGCTACGATCCTTGCGGCTACTCCTCACAATCTTGATATACCCGAAGTACCCAACATTGGCTTCCGATTTGAAAGACTTCAAGAGCTGACAGATCCTCCTCATCTGGCCGGCGATGGTCAACACGCTCTTCGTGAGCTAGGGCTATTTGATATATTGGAGCAATCCCTTCGCGATGGGCCTTCTGAAGCTACAGTTGCCCATATCTCTCATGCGATTCGCCATTCCGACCACAACGAAACTACATTTGGTTATGTGCCTGTGCTAGCTAACCCCAATGTAATTGAGCTCATTGTTATGTATGCTGCAGAGTTTGCTATTGGTCGTGCTCATGAAGATGGCGGCGCGATGTTCCGGGCCAACGGTGCTGATGTTAGGCTTCTTACCATGCTTATACACGAGGTCGATGTCTCTACTCGGTACTGTATAATTGCGTGCGTGGCCAACCAGCTACGCTACCCTAATGCTCATACGTCTTACTTCAGTCAATTCATTCTTCATCTTTTCGGTCGTGATATGTCGGACCAAGATGCTACCGAAGTTCGTCAGCAAATTACGCGGGTTCTTCTCGAGCGTCTTATTCCATTCTGGGCCCATCCGTGGGGAATTCTCGTCACAGTGGTAGAGCTACTGAAAAACGAAGAAAAGTATATGTTCTTTGATCTACCATTTATCAAGGCATTACCCGAGGTGAGTTTGTTTTCTATTTCTGTTTAAACGTTGACATCTGATGTGTGGCATATAATTAACATTATCTCTTACAGGTTGCGGAACGATTCGCCGCAGTCATGCGCATGTAAAGAAAGCTGCGAGCTTCAATGCATTCTTCGTTTGTCAATTAGCTTACATTCAGCAAACTTCTATGGTTTAAGTGGTTTCATTCTTTACAGTTCAGGATCCGCATTATTTATTCTGACCAACCTGTCTGGTTTTACTAGGGTCTCTGTTCATAGCTTGGAGTCTTACTAGTCTACTTTCTTAGCATCAAGTCAGGGTGGCTCTTTTGTGCATTTCAAATGTTAAATTTCGGCTGTGAATATTATGTTATTTATCCAGTTGTGTTTACTTTTTTTTCTTCAGTTTATCGACATAGGTCATTTTCATTTGATATTACATACTACATATCATCAATTAGCATTTATTTTCATTATATTCTCCGTTAAGAGTTTCAAGTACATGAGATAGTAAGTAAAGCTCTCTCTATAGGTTGTCGCAATGATTTGTAGTTGCATATCAACCAAGCTTAATCGAGTTACGGCAAATAGGAAGCTATATAATCCGATCGCAGGCACAGCATGTACCTCTTTAGTGCTATTGCTAGAATCATGGTACCTAGACTAGTGGCAATATAGTGCCATGATCGGCAATGATTAACAGTCAGTGTGGCCGGCCATAGCAAAAAGTGGCCTTGTATGAGATGGGCTAGGAACGGCTGGCGCTGTACTAAATGCCAGAAGTACTAGCAGCAGTATCTTCATAGTTCTAGAAACTTAATAAGATTAATGATTAAAGAAAAGTACTAGCAGCATAGGTATAAAGAATGTGATGTAAGAAAATTAATTGTATCAGCTTGTGTTTATGTTAAGCATCGTTAATTTGTAAGGCGCGGCAGATATGATTGGAAAATATAAATGTAATTTTTTTTTCTCTTTCTTAATGTCTTCCTAGTAGTAGCGAGCAACAGCGTCGTAACAAGTTTAACGAGGGAACGAGTAAACGCGCCCTTATCCCTGTTCTTTCTTGCCGCAAGGCTAAGAATAAAACGCAAATTTGTTTTCTTAATAATTAATCTTATCAAGGTTCTAGAACTATCAAGATACCAAGAAAATACTTGCTACTATACGTATACTATTAACGCCTGAGAAGCATAAAAGAAAGAAAAGGCGGAGCGTTATCGATAATCATTCAGTTTCTTTTTAATCATTAATCTTTAATCTTAATGAGTTTCTAGAACTATGAAGATACTGTCAAGAATTATTGAGAACTGCCAATTACTGATAGTTGCATGCAAAATAGCTCTCGAATTAGAAGCCATGAAGTCAAGAACACACACACAATGTGCTTGATAAACTGAGCAACAGATACAAATAGTATTCGCGACATTGTTTGCTTGTTTCAGCGCAGATAAAAAGCAGTACAACTACTAGTTATAATTTTACAACAAGTTTTTTCGAGCAGTCCCCGCCACCTAATGCTCTCTCCAAATGCGGAAAGCGGGGCATTTATAAAAGCAATGGACTTGTGTTTTTCACCGCCTTCTGTTAGAGCTGTTAGGCAGGGAATATGGTGGCAGAACCAAAAAAATTGAGTGACATAGATGTTGAAGAGTGGAGAATTTTTTTCGTAGCGGCGGATGAACCGAGCAGGGGCCTGGTAGCGTGTGAGTGAAGGAATTGGAAAAAAAAAAGTTCCTCACTTGTTATGTCGGTCTGAGAAAAAACAAACAAGAAGTAGAGCAAGAAAGTTTCTCTTGACTAGCAAAAATTGTCCCATTTACTATCACCATGACCAGTAATTGCCCACGCAAGGCTCAATCCTTTCCTTCGTGTTTTGCTGTTTCGCTCCATTCCATCTTAGTTAGCCCAGTTGGCGTCTAGGTCTCTGTCTGTCCAGATTAGTTACTTCCTTTATCATCAGCCTCTTGCCGTGTCTTCTTCCTATCCTTTTTTCTTTTGCTCCCGTCCTCTCTCTGTTCTTCTATTTTCATCTTCTTTCTATTCCTTACTCCTCTATCTCCATCCCAGGTTTCTGTAATTTTCTTCATCTCTTCTCTTACTTGCACACTGACTCTCCGCTGTGCTGCTTTACCTCTAGAACAGACTTGCTCTTTGTCTACCACTACATTCTCAGGCTTGTCCTCTCTTGCAGTCTTCGTCTTCATCTTCTGTGACGATCGATCATCAAAGAGTCTATAGCAGCTTTATAGCATTACAGCCAGTTCACGGCCTCAATCAAGAAAGCACCGATATCTTGTTTCTATTCTTGTCGATTCTCTCCTCTTCACTCTATAACTACCGTCCGTCTCTCTGCTATTTCTCCATCGCTATCGCTAGGTCTCTCATTTGCGTCTGTTGACTCCATTAAACGTGTTTGTTTGACTGCTTGACTCATTGGCTATCTACCTGTTATTGGTGAACTTCGTGTCCTTGTTTTCCTGAAACAGCTTAACCTACAAATCATCGGCCATAACCCAATTAGTATCTTCGCAATGCCTTACAACACTCGGCGCAAATCTTTATCCTTACCTTCATTGGGTATCCACGTCCCAATGACTATCGCAGAAAGAGCTGCTGCATCTGCTGCTGCCAGAATCTCATCATCAACCCCTCCGTCTTCTACGCATGTTTCTTGTAGGGGCTCTTCTTCCTCCACAACGTCTAGCCGCCGTCGCGCTGCGTCTTCGCTATCTAATGAGCCCCAGTCAAAACGCTTCAAGACATCTCATAGCCGGTCGCATATAAAGTTCGACTGTACGCCTCCTCACTCTCCAGGCGTTATTGATGACTCCTCTGCAGTTGAAAGTGGTGCTGAAACAGAC
The DNA here is from genome assembly GCA_001856765.1 of Endoconidiophora polonica. NCBI lineage: Eukaryota > Fungi > Ascomycota > Sordariomycetes > Microascales > Ceratocystidaceae > Endoconidiophora > Endoconidiophora polonica. The sequence continues at coordinate 3,454 of LXKZ01000247.1, read as the reverse complement.
GCTAGCTCGACGTCGATTCTAGATGATGTAAATGATGATGTGGTGAAAGCGTCTATGGAACAGTTGCAGGCTTCCGGAAACCGGCCTCATTTGATCAAAGAGCTAGCTGCCATTCTATCGCAAAAGCTTACCATTATGAAGCAGTAAGTTAATATTCTGAGACCTACCACCTTTTTCGTATGCGTTTATTGTATAATACCACCGTACACTAACAATCTAACTGTCGTATTTTACGCCCCAACAGATCTGCAAACCCTTCAGCTATCGTAGCGTCTCGACTCTCAGGTTATATCAAGCGTTCTTCCTGGACTCCCAAATCGCCCTGCCCTATCGGTAAGGCACTGGAACCTGTGCACCCCCGGCGCACTTACTTCTTCCTAACCAACTGTGTGCGCACGCCCTTACCTCACGTCGAGATGTCTTCTTCTATCATTGATAATGAAGTTCGGCTACGTACATACTTGTCACCGGAGGAGTCTAGTTATGCATCTGCTTCGGGCGATGAGTTTGATGAAAATGAAGATGACGACATTGATAGCTCAGAACTAAGTGAGAGTGACCATCGTGATCGCAGTCCCTCTCCGGAAGTCGACCTCTCTTCTCCAGAGTTGGACAGTGCCGATGATGTTGATGATAGCGAGGCTTCTGAGTCACTATCTCGGCCATGGCTAAAGTACCGTCGTGGTCGTGGCCCCCCTCCCCCTCTAGAAAATGATGAACACGAGTTCACACAAACTGCAACTGGTCTACAAAAGCGCAAGTTTCATGAATCTAACCTTCATTCTGTCTCTGAATCCGAGTCTGAGCTTTCATTCGTTGATGATCTCCCCAAGTACGATCTTTGGGCCAATGAGAACCACCGTCCTAGTGTCATAGCAGCTGCCTCTTTCATGAGCCCTAACTGCAAAGTATATTCATCTTCTTCAACCTCTAAAAAGGAGATTGAGCATGACCATTGGGTTTTATTTGGTCCTTCCATGGCTTCCTGGGATCGTATCCCCGAATCTATCGACCTAGACGAGCTTGATAGTCTACTTGAAAGCTGTTAAACCAAAAATTGTGACTCTTCCCCGCCTTGTCCTACTTATTCCCTTTATCTAGGAACCTCTCTTCCCAAAACTACTTGCTTCATATCTTCTCTTCTCGTGCCAATCATTGATGGCTACCTCATACCCAGTTTGTTTTATAAATATTAGACCTATGTCTAGTTTTACAGTTTCATTAATGGCCTCATTATCCACTATGGGGTGTAGGAGTGGCTGAAATGATCATTTTTATTATCGATGTGGCCACACGATCATTCTGGCATATAGATATATGGATTCTGCTGTGGTCCTGCTATGGTCACGTAGCTTCTACCGGTTAATATCACTGCTTCATGATAGTTGCAAGCCTTGTGGTGTTTTAGGCGTCATGGTTTACTATTAATTTATGTATATATATCTTGTTTCCTTGTTTTATTTTTCTGTACATTTTCCAACAAAACTACTAGTTAGCTCTACAATTAGAGCTACGTGATCACAGTTTAAACATTACAGTATCAATATCATATCTTTTATACTTACCACTTCTTTCATACATGTCTTTCTTGGCAGCTTATGTGGTTGTTCTTTGGTTATACTTGTAGAGTACGGATCTGGTAGCTCTATTGTGACTGTTCATTCATAACTCTGAGCTCTATCCAATACAAGGTTCCAAGTTGAAACCATGGCTTCTCGATCTTGACGACTTCCAAGCCAGGGATCTGATTGCGAGCTACTCTAATAATGGCCTCGATATCTCTATTCCACCAACAGCCGTATTTTAAGAAATGTTTTGGCGCGCTCTGGTCCAGAAGCTTGTTGACGATACTATAAGAGCTCTTGCCATGTTCTAGCAGGATAATTCTGCCAGTTCCATGCTTCGTCATAGCAGCCAAATTTGCAAGCACAGCAGTGGGGTCCGATACACTGCACAGTCCAAATGTTTGCAGGACAGTGTCGTACTTGACCGCCTGTGTGGGTTGGGGAATGAACTTCTGCACGTCACTCTTGACAAGACGGATCTTGCCGCCAGAGTAGTCGAGGGATCCTACTGTCTGACCCCACTGTGAGTCGTTGTGGACCGATATTTCCGGTTCGATATTGGAATTAAGCGGCACAGCTTTGATAATCTTTTCAGCAGCCATCTCCAGCATGTCAGACGAGATATCTACAGCCGTGTATGAGGTGATCAGTTTGACTTTTGAGTTCTTGCTAGCACTAGCCCGATGCACTCTCAAAATATCGGATGGCTTGTGGGGGAACAGAGTAGTCCAATCGTAGTACTCAGTATTACGTCCCGTGCCTACAGCGACTTCGAGAACATCACCGCGAGCCTCAGCCGCCATCCTAGCTCGTAGTTTGAGGATCCCCGACCATGACTCTGTACTGTCCAAACTCGTGTCAAAATCGTGTGCCGACATATTCGAAGCTGGCGTTGGCCGGCCAGTCGGTATGTCTGTCTCGACGTGTACGTTATTACCAGTGTGGCTACTACAACACGGTGCGATGTTGGACACCTGCAGGAGTATATATGAATAGTATCCCATTCCCACGGCCAGGCCCAAGGCGCCAATAAACGGCCATTTTCTCATTGACTTCACATGATTAGCCTGCTCACTTTGGCTTAGTTTTGACAACGAGCTATTGTATGACACAGTTAGCTTTTAAAATTGTATACAATGGAACGTTCGCATGGTCTTCACCTAGAGTGATATCGGTCGCGTCGCGAATGGCCACTATTTGGCCCATGGCAATACTTTATGCCACTGATGATGAACTGATTCAATTTGAATTTGGGATGCACAAGTGACATATTGAGGCTGTTTGTGTTTGACAGATAGCTGTGTCTTTCCTAGCACAATTTCCAGTAGACGTTAACTATATNNTTAACTATATACAATTACAATTCCTAGCACAGTACAATACACTATGCCGTAGGGGACAAAATTTTCCGGCGCTAACCCGAATTTTTTATGTAGTAGGCGGCACTGGCGACTAAAGCCCCTATGTCCATTAGTGTCATTCTATTGGTCCATTATAATAGACTCAAGGCGGTGAAGAGGAAAGACCCTGACCCGATATACCGTTTTCCTTATTAATGGGGCACAAGCAAAGTTGTAAAATTTCGACTCGATATATATAGGAAAGTTGTGGTGGCTTACGTCTAAATCAACAACCATAATGCCTGCACAGCAGTATTGTTTTAATTTCAACCGTTAGGTGACCTGTGCAATGTGAAGGTAGTAAGAAACGTAATGGATATAGAGCTAGGAGTAGTAGTAGTATCTCCAAACTGGAGAATCGTAATGCCTACTTCTTCCACATTTGCGGGTTGTCCTACAATGCGAATATCCAGTGAAGCACAGAAGGAGCGACTGAATATGCAATGCTTCGCTAAAGTTTACTACTACACTCGCGGACAGTATCAAGGG
>LXKZ01000246.1:0-37846 GCA_001856765.1 Endoconidiophora polonica | reverse complement strand
AAAGCCTTTGTCCAGAAGCTGCTGATCTCTGTCAAGGGCAGAGCAACACTGATGAAGGCAATCATCCAAAAATCACCACACACTCCGCAACTGAAGTCCCCCCCATGAATGAAAAGTTTGGAGAGCTCTGAGTACAGATACCCCGCCCTCCTCCCCACCTGCTCGACTAATGAACAATACCGCAAGATGGAATCCCCGCTGCTAGATCTACCGAAAGGATCTACTACACTTTCACTGGCCTTTACTTTTTCTTCTGTTTTCTGTTTTCTGTATTCTGTTTTCTGTTTTCTGCCTGGATCTGCGCCCCCCTGGTAGGACGGAGTACCGGACCTAAGAACCCTACGGCACGGACTGTGACCGGGATCTGCAGACCGTATAACGTCTTACCTAGGTTTAACTATTATAAAATCGGTGGAAAAAGCAGTCATCTAAGGGTCGATGTTAGTAATCTCGAAGGATTGGAACATTGGAACACTCGGACGACGATACTGGACTCGAAACGCCAGCCGTAGATAGCTCGGTAGAGAATAAATAGAACAACAACAACAACAATAACAGAATTCTAGAAGTTACTTTACGGTGGCTTTCATTGCTCTGGGTTATGGAGATATAATCGAGTCTGTAGTCTAAGGAGAGTGCCTTAGCAGAAGGCTCTCAAACTCTGTCCAGTAACCCCAATCTGGCGTCGTTTGATTGCGTAGCAATGTTAATAGACGTTAAATACACATACACACTAATATTTTGTAACAAAGGGTCTTCAGGATAAACAGATACCTTTGCCACAAATTTCAACTATGAATCTTAAATATACTAATAATAACAATTGCTAATACTAGTAGTTCCTATACAAAATATATTAGAGGGTAAGCCATTTATTTCATGAAACAGAAATGGGGGCTTGATAACATATATCATTCGGCACCTTTTCAGATAAACCTATCCATTGCTTAGTTATGTCTTATCTCTCCGAGTGGGTGTAAACAGACAGATATCTTACACAGTATCTTGATACATATCTTGCTGGGTAGGCATACCACTAATTGATTGCTATAACATTACTGAATATTCAGCTTGCATCTCTTGTTAAGCCAAAAGGGCTGTTTTGGCATTACTTGAACTGTGACAGTTGAAGTTGTTATATTCATGATTCAAAAGGTGCAATAAATTGTCAATAGTTCGATAGATAGAAGAACCCTGAATAGTCGTAGGCAATTATTCTGATGTTTAGTCAATTATTGCTCTATAGCGTTTCATAGAACCTAAATTCTAAGTCGGTATTATGTTTAAGCCATGGTTTCAGCAACTCTACCTCAATTGTATGGTTGTGCATAGTCTTTGAGGCTCAGTATGCCACGCATAAGTGTCTAAATCCACAATGCGGTGGTCAATCAAATAAAGCTGGACTAGTAAGTCAGTATTTCACCGCATGTCAAACGCGCATGGGGCAAATTGTTAAAAGGAGAACAAGGGGTAGCTTAGTCAAGATAAACATCTATTGGAAAACAAAAAACCAAAGTATTGCTAGGTTTGAGATGAGGCAAGGCTTTTAGGGCGACAGTCTACTTGGCAGCTTAACAGATCGTCAGGCTGCGCAACTTAATATGATCGGAAAGTTTGTGGACAGGGCTCCCGCGTTAGATTTAAATGGTCAGAGACGATGGCTACAAAAGGATTGGAAGCTTGATATTGGATATAAAATGTAGTGGATCATGTGCCGATGGAATGGAATGAGAAGAGAGAATGAGCGAACTAGATCAAATCATATTGGACAGAAAGCAAAACATGTAAATCAGATTAAAATATGACTTTCAATGTGTAAGATTGCGTGGGACGGCTGGCAATGTGACATCATTTGATTAGCTTTCTCGTTTCATTATGGACTGCTAGATTGGGACAGTAAAGAGCGCCTCTTGGACAGGCAAGATGGTCGGCATCTTTATGAGATACTGCTATGAGATCTTGCGTTGCAAACGTTATTCCCGTACTGGGAAAAACGAGATGCATAACGATGATACCTTCATCAAGTGTCCTGTCATTAGAGGAGACTATTTAGCAGGTGGAAAAGAACAGGCATCTATTGCTTTTAGACGCTTCCCCTCTAGACCAGTTGGAGGAAGCATCCAGATGGCAGCATGCACGGTTGGGTGCGTAAATTCTGGCACCAACTTACGGAGCACTTTGACTGCCTTTGATGTGCTCTGGATCCACGATACTAGTGACAAAATACAAGATTTTCCCCTCGCTTCCTTCCATTCTGCAATGTTTACGCGGGCTGTGAGGTGATTCCTCGCCATGATTCTCCAACTTCTGGCAGAGAAGAAAAGAGAAGGATTGCTTAGTCCAATGTCTGTGTTCAGGAAGAGATGAGATAGACGCCGTAGCCACTCATATAAAGGAGAGGATACTGCAGGATCTAGGGCGTGTAGGAGTGACGAGAGGAGCACCATGCTGCCTAACTACCAGCATGACATATCTTCTGGTTATTCTGTTTTGGAGGCATATAGATAGAGAGAGGGGCAGCTGGGGCCGACCCGGAAGAGGAGTATAAATGCGCGATGTAGATAACAGATCTACAGGAAGACAATGGACAGACATGGACTATAGCGGAAGGCGGCAGAATTGCGACAAGAGGTCTCCGGCATCTTCGTGGCATGACGCGTGTGATTTTCCGGAGATATGCACAGATATACAATGGACATAGAAGTTTTAGACGAGTGCTTATTCTAGACTAGCTTATGATACCACCTAAAACTGGATTAAATCTCCAGTGTTATTGCCGCCGTTTGTTAGTATCAAAGTTAAGTGTAGTATCTCTATTCTTATTTTGAGTGTGTTCCGAGGAGACCGACGGATGTTTATCCCTTCCCACGGCGCTATTCGTCGACTTTTTCATATCTCAAAGTAAGATCGCTAAGCTTGATTGGAAACCTGGGAACAAACAAATCAAGTGAGATCAAGAAACAGAGCGAGTGGCGTTCCAGAACATTGTGCAAGGTTGCTGGCCTAAGCTATCGAATCGAATCGAGACAGGCATCTCGACTCCTTTTAAACAGACTGCCGGGTTGTTCGCGGGCGCCTGGAATATGCTTGGAACAAAGATGCTTGCTAACAGTCAGCAAGCTTAGAGACCAGGGGCAGGAAGAGGTCGATCGCTTACTGGGGCTTAGAATTGGGTATGAGAATGAGATGCAGGCATAGAGACTTTTTCTAAAGGATGGGTCAGAATTAGTTTACCCCGGCCAATTCAGTTGATAGTAGTATTAGAGCGCAAGAAAGAAGAAAGTATCCCACTTTGGGGGGGGGGGGGGNNGGGGGGGGGGGGGGGGGGCGACTCGTTATTTCCTGCATCACCCACAACATCATCCGTTCGCTACTGTAATATTTACTCCCTGCCCGTTTGTCTTTTCTTGCATTGGAGTCCCCCCTCACTCTTGGTGTACTCTCTCTTTTATCTTCTCAGTGCTTTTGGGTTTGGCCTTGAGCTTTCTAAGCTTCATTCTTTTGCTGCTCTTCTTCTTTCGTTCTTTTGTTCAGCGTAGACTTCGTTTAATCTAGCTCGGCGTGCCGTGTGTTTATTTTCTTCTACTATCGTCGCTAAGTAATACCAATCGCTGCACCAAACATCTGCTGCTTCTGCTCCTACCGAAACAAAGCTTCTTCTGGCTCGCCTTTGACCTGGCTACGACGGCAAAGTATAATAACACGCATGAAGAGCATGAGCACATCAACCATACGGACTACCAACTAGCGAGCAGCAACACATATGCATATCTGTCCAGACGCCATTTCACTTTCGCCTGCACAATATCCATCGATCGCCATATCTCCAGCTAGGCTCGCGCCCATTAACAATCAACTACCAAATATCAGCCTAGCTTCAAACAGGCCGCAGCGCAATTCTAAATCTTCGGCGACTATTGAAGTCACTCGAACACGCCGGTCACCTGCGCGAGCTTGGCTAGGCGACACCAACTGGCTGCCATAGCAGACGAACAGCAACAGCTCCACGAATTCGGTCACCAGCATATTTGATCACGCTGCCCAAATCATAATATCCAAACACCCCTTTTGAGCAAGCACGAAGCTCACCTGTGCTCCGACGAAGTCAACGTTTCCCCCGGACACAAGACAAAGATTTGCATCTTGATTACGAATAGCCGACAACCCAGGTCCCTGCCTACCAAGTCCGTCTGGATCGGACATTCAATGCGATTTTAAGCTATAACATCTTTCGTCCGTGTGTTATCCCGAGCTGCTACTCTTTGAACATTGGCAACTGGCACGTCGTTGCCTCGACTGCATCGTGCAATTATAACTGCGATTGCGCTTCTGTACGCCATATATATTTTCCGCATTGTTTCTCTATATAATGGCCTGGCGCACATCAGTGTGGCTTCAGGTGCTGCTTCTAGCCGTACGCTTATGGTTTGCACTATCTCCGAGTTATCTGCACCCCGATGAGAACTTCCAAGGGCCGGAAGTGATAGCAGGTAGGTTTATTTTTTTAGTTTATTTTTTTCATCGACATGTTCCTTTTGGTGACTGCGACTTAACCGGGGTGCATGCATTGTGTTATGCTTGGGCATAAATGAGCTGAGAACCACATTTGTTTACTTTGGCACATGTTTTTTTTTTTTTTTTTTGTGCGGCGCATGTTGCTACTACGTCAAGACTCACTCAAAACTAATCATATATTGTTCATATATAGGTGAAATTTACCGTTATCCAGTACGAAAGACGTGGGAATTTATAGGCGACCATCCTATACGCAGTGTATTCCCATTATGGCCCGTATATGGTCTGCCGATGCAGTTATTGCAGTGGCTTTGGGCTGGAAACGGCCATGATGGCGAAATCACGCCCATTGCCGTATTCTGGACACTACGCGTGCTCATGTTTGTCACAAGCTTTGTGTTAGAGGATTGGGCTATTTACGAACTGATCGAATCGCGCCAGCACCGAGACAGAGCATGGCTTCTGGTGGCATCTTCCTACGTGACTTGGACCTATCAGACACACACCTTCTCAAACTCTATTGAGACTCTGGTTGTCTGCTGGTGCATGGTACTAATCAACCGCATTATCAAGAAACCTGTAAGTTATCGTGATATGTCTATGAGAAGGGCATCCTAAATACTGACTGTCCACTTTGCAGAAGCATATCTCTTTATCGTGTGCTGTCTTAGGCGTTGTTGCAGTCTTTGGCATTTTCAACCGCATAACTGTTCCAGCCTTTCTTGCAGTTCCCGGTATCAGATTGCTGCCTGTTTTCATGAGGAAGTATGTGTACCAGCATCATGCGTGCCTCTCATCACATCCGCTGACACTTTATCCTTTCGACTTAGACCCTCAGCGCTTGTCGTGCTCGCTATATCTGGTCTCAGCACTGCATTCCTTGCCATCGCCCTGGACACAGCCTTCTATACTCCGCATGCCATCACATGGACTGATCTATTCAACCGCCCTGTTATAACACCTATCAACAACCTGCGTTATAACCTGAACCCGGATAACTTGGCCCTTCATGGAATTCACCCATGGTACCAACATTTTCTTGGTAATCTCCCTATCTTGATTGGCCCTGCAATGTTGCTGCTTTTCACCAATATGCGCCGGTCACTCCGGCTGTATGCGGCTGTATCAGGCATTGCGTTACTTTCATTTTTCCAGCACCAAGAAGCTCGATTTCTCCTCCCTGCAGTCCCGTTGATTCTATCATCTATAAAATTGCCAAAGAATAAAACTCTCTGGCGTTGGTGGATTGCTGCCTGGATCAGTTTTAACTCCATATTTGGTATACTCATGGGAACGTATCATCAGGGCGGTATCGTATCTGCTCAGGTCTTTATGAGCCAGCAACCTGATGCCACACATGCTGTGTGGTGGAAGACATACATGCCACCAACATGGCTCCTTAATGGCAAGAACGAAGTCCTAACCACAGAGGATGTCATGGGAATTCCTGGAGAAGACCTTCTCGTTCGTCTTACCGAGCTCGCTACCTGCGACACCCCTGCCGATCGACGAAACAACGAATATCGCAAGGAAAAGCAAGGGACGTACCTGATAGCTCCCGCATCAATCACCTGGCTCGACGCATACCTGACTAATAAAGGTCTGGATGGGCTGCGGTACCGGGAGGTATGGCGGTATAGAAAACATCTTACACTCGATGACATGGATTTTGCCAAAGATGGCATCTGGACTACGTTGAAACGTGTCATTGGCAGACGAGGTCTAGTGATATGGCGTATCACCAAGAGCTGCTAGTAGTCTCTTTACCTGTTATTATTTTTGTGCTTTACTGCTATCCATTTCGGCGTTTTTTTATTATTATATTTTCTTTCTTCTGCATATGGACAATTGATAAGGCTTATATCTATTGCTTCTATTATTTTTTATTTCTAGCCTCATGTTTTCTTTCCTATCTTGTCGTATATAAAGGGGATGGGACTATTGCTTTTCATCCAGGTGTTGTACTATTTTAACCAAGCTTAATGGTGTCAAGTATGTCACTGGGGCTATGTTGCCCATGCTATTAGTATTAGATTTTAGTGTACTAGCGTGTAATCGGTCTTTTCCTTTTCCCCCTCCTTCTAGGTTTCCTCTTATTTCTCATGGAAGATTTCATTCTAAATCTTCTCAAAAGAGGCGTTTTAGTTGAGGGCATCTATATTTGCTCACATATTTTCACATCGATATCTATTGTATAGACGTCTTATTAGCTTATAAAAAATATAGCAAAGCCTATGAATATGCCATCTTTTCAGAATTAGGGGTGCTCGTTGTTATCTATATTATACACCTACTTTAGGACCATTACTATTCACAGGGATTTGATCGAAAACTTCTTGTAGGTTCTGGTGTAACACTACATGATTTGTTGGAGAACTAAGTGGTTATGTTATGTAAAATATATGCCATAGAATTGTCCGTTTCTTGTGTAAGATGAACAGACGCTGTATCGTATGCCAAACAAGCGATTGAGCTGGAAGATAACACTGATAAATCGACTCGGGAAATGTCACATGCAGTCGACAGTCGCTCGTGATATTTTTTCGTGAGTCGGCCTCGAAAACTATATTTCAATGGTCATACAGCTAAAAGCGGCAACTATAGTAGCAGGGTCGTAGACGTAATGTGCTCTATTTACTCGAAAGAACATATGTATAAGGTTACGTGTATTGACTGTTCACCGAGACGTAGCTATCGATCTCAAGTAGCCAAGTAACCTTCCGCTGCTATGATGATAGCATCAGGTATAGAAAATTTGAGTTGACTTAGTTAATGAAAAGCGAATTTATAGCAGAGTGGCTTCTATAAAAGGACGGTAGCGAGGTGCGAGTAGTGATGATATGTGGAAAGTAGAGAATCGGATCGCTTATATGTCAAATATGTCGATTGGCATGCTGAAGGCGTGTGATGATCAACTTGGCACTCAAAATCAAACTTAGGCCATATGGTAAATATATACTGTACTTGGTTCGTCTCAAGCTCATAGTCGATTCGCATATATAGCTTGTAAATGGCGGAAAACCAAGCATGGACTTCGTTGGAAGGAAATCAAAAAAAAAACCATGGACGGATGTTGTGGCGTGACTAGAAGAGAAACTGGGCCACCAGCGATTTCCTAATCATAGGTTACCGAGTATATATGTCGCAATGAAGATCATGCTGCTTTATTTTTTCTGTTATCAGCAGTCACAAAATATGACGAAAAAATATGAGTATAAAAAAAGCAGGTGATATATAAGTCGATGTTGAGTGGACAATCTGAACGGAACTCGCTGGAAAAAAAAAGAGAAAAAGAAAAGCTTGGCTTTTCTCGTCGAACTTCTCTCAGGAGACAATGGTTACTTTCTTTTCTTGGCTCCCTTTTTGTTAAGTCTTGAAGGCGATTCCGGCGCCCACGCCAAAAGCAATAGCAGCAACGAGGATTAAGAAGCCAATGCTGACGGTGAGAATCATTGTTCGGCGGCGGATACCGCATAACATAGATACATTTGAGGGTCCAGAGGGCGAGGTAGCTTGGCCGTCCGCGCCCATGTTGTAGACGGCCGGTTGAGGCATAGCTTCAATATCGTGTTTAGACAGATCTGAAAGCGACGACATGGGGAAACAAGAAAGCGGCGTAAGCAAAAATAAGATAGGTAAGGGTGCCGGTTTTGGTATCAGATCGTCGAAAGTCGACTTTGGTTGTAAAAGGGTATTTTATGTTGATATGTGAAGATTCGACATATGACGGGAGTTTTTTTTTTGCCGTTTTGACTAGGTGAAAGAAGATATAGAAAGTAAGAAAAAAAGAGAGCCACAGGCTTATTCTAGAGCAAGCTAATTGAAGAGAAAACGAACGTATATGGAATATAATATCTGGAAGAGGAAACTAGAAAGCCAACATAAGAAAATGCTGTGAATATATATCGACGAATTATTCTTGGTAAATACGCGCGAAGGAGGGAAACGAATTTGGATATCTCAAAAATCAAACAAGCGACTATGGAAAAGAAGAAAAGAGAGAAAATCAAACTAGGAAGATAGATAGAGCTAGAAACTTGAAGAGCTAAAGTAAAGCACTAAAAGGAATGGTGCCGATGAATCGATTTGGATCGACATTCCCGGCAGGCCTTGCTTGCTTTTCTTCAGCTTTAAAGATTAAGGAAGAGTGGAAAAGGCACAAACACAATGAACGAGAGAATAGCCCAAATGCCCTTTTCTTGCAGTGGAGAGAGAGGGAGAGAAAGGAATAAGGAATCAAGTGAAGAAAAACAAAGATTAACTTCTTCAAATAATTGGAATTTGGGCCATTGTAGAAGAACAAGGAGAGGAAAGAAATAGAAAAAAGATTGATTTATTTTATGGGAGAAGAAGCTAAAAAGTGGAATAGCAGTTTAAGTTCTTCTATTCAGTGGATCTTGGGTTGTTTCTTTTTCTGTTGTTTGGCGGGCCGAACAGGCAAGCAAAGCAAAAAGCACAAACCAACACGATGTTCTTGAGAGATAGGCAATAAAGAAGAGCAGACAAAATCGAAACGAAAACAAGGGCTCAGTGTATTAAAGCTGCTGTAATACAAGAAATCCCTAGCTTTGTGAGGGAAATGCAACAGCAGCAGATCAAAGAAAGAAGAGACAAGCTGGTATGGATCATCAAGCTACTATATCAATGTCTATTGGAATACAAGCACACGCTATAGGAGGATAAGAAGAGGAAGAATAATCAAACTAACAGTCACTGTCAAAAGAAACAAGGCACTTGAGTCATTAAGAATCTGCCAGTTAGTTTTGTAAATGCCAAGCTAGTTGCCATCCGCGGTATTTCTTCCTACGATCATCTAACATGCCACTTACGGTCCCTTTTAGTTTCATAGTCGTTCTTCTCTTTCTCTTCATCATCCTTCTTTCCCTTCTCTCTTCACGTATTTCTGCCGTTAAGATACTAATGATAAAAAACGCACAAGCCCTAACCCCCCCCCCCCCCCCNNCCCCTCTCCACGAAACAACAACACGAACCTTTAACAAGAAAACAAAGAGACGACTAATAGCCTCTCGAAGATATGGGTGGGGGGTCGACGAACAAAGCTCATGTCGCAGAGTAGCACTCCTCCCCATAGCCGCATTGAATTCTCTACGATAACTCACGGCTAATACCACTTGGTTTACTGTTCTGACCCAGCTGCCTATTTGAAGTCTTTTGCCTCTTCATTGCGGCGGACGGACGAACGAGTGAACGGCGGGGTGACATCTTTGTGGCCTTTGCTTTTTTTGTTGTGTGCTTCCTCAAACGGGACGAATCCGGTTTTTGGTAGGAACACAGACTAAGAAGCATATTTGCACTTTGAAGCAACACGTGACGTGCACAGTGAATACTGGGTGGAAAGATGGGACAGACAGGCGGGCAGACAGACTGGCAGATGGCCAGCCGGTAGTATGTCTTCCGATGAGGATGTCATAGCAACCTATATGTGTGTAGTGTGTATGCCCATTTTGTGTGTACCATGTTTTTCTGTAGGCCGCTGGCGTTTTCTTCCTTGCTTCCCATATCCGACGATGAAGCAAGAAGGCCGGGAATAAAGGGAAAACCTCAAATCGAAAATTGGTTCGAAAAGCAAACATGACAGACGAGAATGTATTTTCTTATTCCCCTTGTCTGGCCGACTGTGAGAAATTAATCCACTGCAGGAGGTACTCTCACATATACAGTGCTACATGTCCATATGTGTTAATATCCTGTCACGAAGCAAGACACTGAAAAAGCCTTATTTTGTTGCCTTTTTATCTGACTCTCTAGATATCATCATGCCATGGTCAATTGATTATAAGTTTGTTTGCTTGAGTTTACTTAGTGACAGCCCCCCCAAGTGTCTAAGTCAGCTGGTCTCCATCCTCTCGGCTTAATTCACGAGTTGCTGTGTTTCCCCCCCGCGCTATTAAGTCGTCTTTCTTGGAAAACATTCACGCTAGTTATCTCCACGGCTAAGAACTCTCCGTAGCTAAATCAAGAGCCGGTCGTCTCCTTCAGCCTAAAGAGTTGAGGCTCTTTTGTGTCATTTTCGGAAGGCCAAATCCAACAACACGGGCTGAAGTTTCCGCAGGCCTTGATATATCTACTACATTACATAGATAAAAACTTTGAATATTTTATTATTTACGTTTCCTCCCTTGTTATTCTGCTACCTGGAAACATCATTTGCTTAGAAATCAGACCCGGGGCAGGCTCTGGATGGCGGCCCGTAAATGGGCCGAATAGAACAGGACCGGGGGTGTGGGCTCATGCACAGCTATATTCTGTCAGGTCAGTTGGTATGTACAACTAGATAGTCATATTCGGCTCGAGCAATGGAAGGCAATGAAAGAGGGAACCATGGCGCCTGTCAACCTCCTTATATGTCCGCCTTTTCTACTAGAAAGTTGTTCACCGAGACACTACAAATGAGAAGGGGGGAAAGGAAAAAAATAAAGGTCGTATTTATTTAGTTAGACAAATATGAGATTAAACACAAAAGGCTTTATAGTTCTGTCCAGTAACTAGCCTGGCGCCGCTTGATTGCGTAGCTCTGTAGGTAGGCGTTAAATATACACAGGATTGAATGCAGAGAGCGAGATGTCGTTATAGCGTCAATTTTTTATGACGGTTCATGCAGTGTGAGTGTTATATATTATCTTATCGCCCATGGATATCATTATTGGACAAAGGGGCTTGCGACAGGGCTTCGCTATTCGAAGAACCCTTACGCATATCATGCTTTAGCATGTTCAGAGGTTCATGCAGTTGTCCGTAGCATATAGTCCATAACTAGTACAAACCGGAAGCACGGGATTAAGCATATCGGACTATTTACTATCGGAGCATATATTATCTACATGGACCCCGTGTCCAGAAGTCGCCTTTGGTATATATCATGGCATTATACAAACTACTAAAAGAGAGCAACGGAATAGTAACAGTGGTTTAGACAATCGAGCGTATAGCGTCTCGATGGAGCTCAGAAATAACGATTCCGAGTAGATATTCTGATGTAATTGTTTTGGGCGAACGGAATGATAGATGATAATCTTGACTCTAACCTGTACGTTTTCCGAGGAACGAACAGAACGACATTCGCATCAAAATTGACTCGAGGCCTTCCTTGCCATTGCTTGTTTTGTCTCTCTTGTTCTAATATTCGGCCCGTTCATGTATGTAAGGCAAAGTTCCCCATCCTTCCTTGATTTGTGCTAACTAAGCCCATATTTATTTATACTTTTAACCCGAACTTTAATAACGGTTTTTTGTATACGCGATCTAGTGCTATTCTTTTGTCTACTTATCTCTAGATATCATGTGAACTGTCAATGTACCGAGCATTCTTATGCTTAGAAACAGCCTATAACTTTGTTCGGTAGGTGACGACATTCCAGCTTGTTTTAACAATGGGGAAGCGTAAATTTCGAGAGGAAACTCAATCAAGAAGGCCTTGACATGCATTCCTTCGTCACATCTTACCAATCTACTTTCCTTTTAGTACATCTTCTTTTGTTGCCTAGATATTCCCCCGTCCTCTTTATACGTAGTAGTTACTTTTTTCTAAAAAAAAAAATCAACGTGCCCTTGCGAGAAGGCTTAAAATCATAGTAAAAGCATGAAAACGAAAACGGCCGGCATCTGTATCTTCACAGACGTCGAACGCAACGCTACGACAAAACGTCACATTTCTTTTGTTTTTGTGTATTTATTCTTGCAAAGCTAAGTCGATTTTGCTCTCTTTTCCTTTATTCTACATCGTAGTATTCGATACATAAAAAAAAAACAATCACAGAACTGACTTGATTCGTAGAGGGACAGTATATCATATAAAGAAAAGGGCTTCTTGTTTTTATCCATCTTAGTCCTCTCATCCGCTTTCCTCTTCTTTTTCTTGTTCATTTTTCAATGCCCGTACCATTTTGTGGTTTTCCGCTGTCTTGAACTTGGACCGTGCTTGTAAGAAACGTTGAAATAGCGTGACTAACCACCATACTATGTAGTTGTACGAGAACTCTAGATGATAGGGGATACAAAATGGCAAGTCTACTCGGCGTAAATTTTGTAAAAATGGAAAACAAACGCCAACAAAAAAGTGTTTATATACCGCTGACTAAAACGTAACCTTGAACTACAAATCAAGCTTATTACTTAGCCCGATTATACCACTTCCTACGTTACGAATTTCAAAGCCTCGTGACCCTTTTTAGGGCCTAGTACCGGTAAATAAAACAGCGTGAGGAGAATGCATCAACTTATATAGTGAGTAAAAGCTAGCCAGATATTTTTTATGTGTGTCTGGCTATTTACTGGCTCCGTGAAAAAGCTTAATGTTCTACTATTGCTTCAGACGTGAAAGTGTGTGTATTCATTTAGACTTGACTGCTGATGATAGCTACAAATTACACCTGTTGTGTGTATTATATATACTGACTCTACCGTTTGGCAAGACAAGTATGCAGGGTTGGTACAGTTGAGAATGAGCGTTATACAACTACATAGCTAGGTTAGTATACACATGTATCACATGATATATGGTACGTAGAGTGAGAGTTGCTTTGTGAATATTTTTTAGCGTGTCCGATCTATAACTTTTGATCTATACTGTTTTAGCCCAGACTCTATGGTGTGAGGAAATAAGTACCAGCCGTCAAGGCCAGTCCTTATTGTCCCCGACCGTCATTGGCTTGATAGAAATTTTCAGCTTTCCCACAAGAAGCATCAGTAAAGACGTCCTTTTAGGAGTGCTAAACTCCACAGAGTCATTATGCATTATGAATACACCATGACACCGAATAGTAGTGGAAGTGAGAAACTATGTATCGAGGCAAGCGTTTTAGAAGATGCGCTTGGGGGGAGACATGGTAGCCTTGATGGTCAAGCTACCAACGTTCTGCCAACCCTTCTTCAGCAGGGAGACCAGGTAGTTGATGGCCAGCATGATGTTGCCAACCAGCTGCTCCTGGGTCATATCGACGTTGCCGATAGCGACACCCATGCACAGAACCTTCTTCAGCTGAAACTTGATGGTCGACTTGACCTCAGTAACCTTGGCACCCAGGTCATCAGCGTGAGAGACGGGGGTAGGGAACTTGCCAGCCTTCGACAGACCGGGACCCAGGATACGGGGAATCTGCTTGATCAGAGTCTCGGAGGCAATGAATGCATCGTACTTCTGGGCCAACTTCTTGATAAGCTTCTTGTTCTTGTTCAGCTTCTTCAGATCGTCGACGGACATGGAGTCAACACCACCGTGCTTAGCACGATCGATATCGTGCTGGTCACCCAGAATGCTATTGTTCATGTATTGTTAGCTTGTGGGTTTCAAACTATACTCGACTGGATTCGAGTAAGCTATGAATATGAACGTACCACAGGGCCATGTTGGGGCGGGGCACGATAGGCAGCTTCACGGTGCCGGAGAAACGCTTATCACGCTGAGGGTCATAGTTCTTGAGACCGATCTGGACTGTATAAACAAGTTAGCAATCGTGCTCGTAGGAATGATTTTATTGTAGATATCGCGATTGATGGTCGATTTTTGCATCTTCGGTCGGTGTTCACGAGATGTTCGTTCTGAATGGATTGGGTTACGTACGCTCGACGGTCTCGGTGAAGTTACGCTTCTTGGTGTTCAGAGAGTAATCCAGGAGCTCTCCAACCTGAGTACGCACGTGTGCGACAGTGATCTTCGACATTTTGACTAAGTTTAACTGTCTCCCAGAGATCTGGTAAGTGTAGCGTTGGGTATTGAGGTTTTAAAGTTCAAAAGAGAGAGAAGAAGAATTTTCGACAATATGGCAAGCCCTTGATTGTAGTAATTTTTTTTAGTGGGGGAGTGGGCGTCTGTATTTGTGGGGAGGGCATGGTGATTATTGTTATCACGTGGATTACGTTCGTGTACTTATCGATAAGACAGTACCCGGCATGTGAAGCAATCTCAATTACGTATATGGATTGCAAAGGTTGGATTATGAAGCTCGCAAACTGCCCTATTGAACAGTAATATCGAGACTGAAAATTGACTAGAACTGTAACATTTCCATTTACTATTATTCACTTAGAGCATAAAACTGCGTTAACTTACCACTTGTTGTCATATTATCTAGATCCTGGCCTAGATCTAATTGGCACTTGCCATTCAAACTTATACTTCCCAATCGGGCCTCAGATCCCCACTTCGTGATGTAATGGGCTGGCTTGAAAAGTTCTGCTTCAAACTTGACTAATCTAAGATATGTCCATCATGGCATCGTCCCGACGCATCGACCATCGCCATAGTGACGAGGAGACATCTTTCATTACCGTCTGGGTCGACATGGAAAGTAACGTGATTGTTCCACACGAGTTGCTCACCTCCAAAGCAATTGTTATCGTGCAATGGATCCAGTCACAGCCTGAAGACCTGCAGACTCAGTAGGTCATATTCTTTTTCATCTCACCCAGCCTTGAGAGCCCCTCTTCAGCGAGTGATTGTGAATATTAGAGGTACTAACATTGGGACTTACAGGTCATGTGTCCGCGTATACGAAATACTACGCACACAGGCTGCGTCTTCTACGCCGCAAACATCCCGAGACCGCTTTGTGTCATTTGTCGAGTTGTGCGGCAAGTCCAAATCGTCCATCTTCAACAAATTCATCTATAGCAAAGAGTTGTGTCTTGATGTCTTCCAGAGCTATATGAAATGGAGTGACGAGGAGAACGATCGTGCTCTTCGCCACGTATTGGAGTTGGTGCACTTTATAATCGCCAACAACCCCAACCCAGAAGTTGTTAGTGAAGTACAGAAGTTCGTTGCTCATGAGTCGGTGCGCGCGATGATCAAACAATCCACAAATCCATTGGTTAAGGCATCCTTTAAGCTACAGACACTATTGCTTTCTAAGGGATCACTACGTATCGATTATATAGCTGAGGCTTACTCTAAGATAGCAAGTCTTGACGCAAGCTTAAATATGTGCCATATATGGTGCAACTATATACTAGAGGTCATGAATTGGATGAGACAACAATTTTTATGTCAGATCGCAGGCAAGCTTATTGCTACGAGTTACACAAATCTACGCGTTGCCTCTAAAGAAGGTGGCCTGCTAGCCAAGACACCATTTACAGTCACGACGTGGATACAATTGCTAAGGGAAAGTCTTGGTCAAGATCCTAGCTTCACCGTAGCTATCATGAACTATATCTTCCTTCCATTGTTCAAGGCCGAACGTACGGATTCGTTGCTTTTCCTGGAGGCAATGAACGTGTCTCATGAGATAGGACTTGCTGCCAAAGGCGACTTTGATTCCATAGCATTATTGCAGCTTGCTGCTCTGCAAGTTGGCAAGAAGGCTGGTCTTGTAGAAGAACCCGTTTTCTACCAGAAGTCATCAAAGAAGAATGCTATCGAGCCCATTATCCTCAAGGAGCATATTATTGGTAATTTACTAGGCCAGGCTTCTAACGATGTACGCCTGTTAGCTATGTCGCTATTAGTATCTAGCTCATCAACTACACGACCCTACTCACCGACAGCACTTGCTCTTCTACGCAAGTACATACCGGTGTATTTCTCAGAGTCTGATGCTAAGTTCCGCGTTGACTTCCTTGGCATTGCTAACTACATGTATAAGCGCATCCGTGGCGCTATTTCGCTTGTGCGCCGCAGTATCAAGGCCCAGATCAACAGTGGTAGCCTACAAGAGGTGCAATCTGAAGAGCCGAAGCTTAAGAAGCAGAAACAGGAAATGCAACACGTTAATATCCTCAGGATATCGATCCCTGAACTAGAGGCTGTGTTGTTGGAGCATCAGCAGTGCCTGAAATGGTACCTTGAATTCATCAAGAATGAACTGGTCCCTACGGCTTCGTATCAGCGCCACACAATGGGCCTCAAGGTTTTAGCTAGAATTATCAAACATGAGAATGATGAAGCCCGCATCTGGGCGTCAGCCGAAGACGACTCGCTATTCTTCAACGTCTTCGATGAGTCTTGGTCTCGTGCTCTATTTGACCTCATTATGGATCCATTTGATGATATTCGTGACGGTAGTGCCTTAGTTATCAAGAGCATCATGAATAACAACCGCTTCAGCAAGTTCCTCAATGGACAAACAGCCGTTGGGACGATCGGAGGCTTCTTACCAAGAGCCACTACTTTGGCTACTGTTACTGGCCGTGCCGATTATGCCAATGGTGTAGCGCGTACTTACGACCTCCTATACCAGTTCTCGCCGACGCCCGAGGCTCGCCTTGCTGTCATCAATGGCGTCATGGAGTCTCTTGATTCCAAGATCGCTCTGGCAGAAAAGGAACTTAGCCAGGCTGTTCAAGAGGCGCCAATACACGGCGAGTTTGCTTCACTAGGTTATATCTTGCAGACTTGCCAGGAAACCAAATATGAAGATGCCGAATTGCAGGCTATGATGCAGATCCAGACAAAGCTCATCACGCTCGGTATACGCATATGGGAGTTAGTCTCTGATATCTTGTGCGATAACTCGCCGGAAGGCTTTCTACCAGATGACATGGACAACGTCGACGGTCTCGACACCAAAGACGTACTCAGCTTCAGCTTCCGGTCTGTCGATGAGTCTAGTAAGTTGCTGCGTACCATAATTCTCGGCGCTAAGAACCTAGAAAAGCCTGGCCTTATTGCGCCATCTAGAGAAGACCTGATTGCTATTGGTAATCTTGCCTTCACGCAACTGTCTACCCTGAGACATCGCGGCGCATTCACCACTGCTGCCACCACGTTTGCTTCATGCTGCCAAATCAGCAAGTTGTATGAAACTAGAACGGCGCCCACCAAGACTCTGCTCTACTTATGGTACGAACAGTCGCTCGAAGCCATATATAAACAAGAGTCTACAACAAGACGGTCTGCTGGCATTCCAGCCATGTTCACTGGCATTCTGTCGGCCAACACACCTACTGCTACTGTGCTTAATCCATCTTGTGAGGAAGTTATGAACAAACTTATCGAGATTGCAGACAAGCCAGCATCAACCGAGTTCGATACAAAACTGTTTCAAGTTCACGCTCTGAACAGTCTGAAGGATATCTTCAAGAGCTCGCATCTAAGCTATCTCGGTGTCCGTTCGGATCACTACTTGTCAAAATGCTTGGCGCTTGCTGCTAAATGCCTAAAGTCCAGTGTGTAAGTGAAGCAATCCCCAAGACTGACCATTGAATCTGCTATAATAGGAACTAATCCGGGGTTTTAGATGGGCGATCCGCAACTGTGGCTTGATTCTGCTTCGGTCCATCATGGATTGTCTCCTCGGCACAAACGAAAGCAAGGCCATGATTGAAGCTGGCTGGGACGGCAAAGCCCGACGTATCCAGTACGCCAAGTATATCGGCATCCCGCCTCTCTTGCTTCAGCTTCTCAAAGAGGGTCTTTCAAAGCTAAAGCTAAACCCAACTGAAGCCAGCGCCACTGAGGCTGTGTTCCCTGCTCTCGATATCATCCGCCGCGCTGGCCCTCCAGAATCGATACGCTCCAGCGCACAAAAGTACATATCCGAATACCTCGACAGTCCAGTGTGGCATGTGCGTGAAATTGCAGCACGCGCGCTGTGTTCCTGCCTGTTCCACACAGATTGGCTCAGCGAGATCTCCGACCTCATCAGTCGCGCAGTTGCCGACACAACGCGCAACGCGCAGAATTACCTGCACGGTGTGCTGCTGGCATTTGGTTTTGTGCTGGAGCGACAGTGTGAGGTGCACCCAGTCAAGGTCTCGGCTGACTGGCCTACCCTGATGGTGTTGCTACAAACGACGGGTCAGTATGTGCGCACACATGTCGGCCAGCTGCACCCGGAAATCGAAGCGGCGTACGTCGCGCTGCTGAACCAGTCGCTAGAGTTTAGCCTCGAGTACCGCAGCGGCATCAACGCCCGGCTGCGCGCGTTACCAACGCCACAGTCATTAACAGCGTGGAACCAGCTGAGCGCACTATCGCATGTCCAGTACATGCACTGGTATACTATCATCGCCGTGTCAACACGCTCATGGGAGTCGTTATTGGAGCTGCGTGCCCTAGCGGCTCAGATCCCCAGTAGCGCACCGGCCTTCTTCGACAGTATCTTCAAGCATATCAAGCTCGACAAGCTACTAGTGTCTGAGTTCGAACCGCTAATCAGCCTACATCTACCCAGCACCAAGACGTTCACACCACCGCGTGACTGGCCGTATGAACTAGTAGCACGCAATCTGGCAGAGATCTTTGCGTTCATGTTTGGCGATGCCTTCAAGGCCAAGTTCAGCGCACTGGGAAGCGGCAATTATGAGGCGCTAGTTGCATCTTTTGATATTGACTTAGAGGTGCTTATGGGCGAAATGCTGACACCGGCGGTCGGCGATGCGCTGATCAGACTCAGCGGTGTCAAGATGCTGCGTGATCGCATGGCGAAACTGCCGGAAACAGCCGAACTATGGCAACGTTGGGGGATAATGATGCGCCAGAACGTGCATGATGACCAGGTAAACTAAGCATAACCACAAACATGACCGTACTTCGAAGATTTCTAATTAGGCTCATTTTCTTCCTTATCTAGTCATTTAATACCCGTTATTCCGCCGTTGTGGCTCTGCAGAACTTCTTTGCCGGCCCATTCCCCGCTGAACAACTCAAGCTCACCAACGCGCTATTTGCCCTTTACGATGCTTTGAACGATGACGATGACGAGATCCGCGAGCTCGCCGCTCTTGCAACCGCGTCCATCATTAACAACGCCAAGCTCGTGCCGATAGAAGCTGCCGCCGCCCTAGTCGCATACATGCAAAGCGCCATGCCCAATGAAATCCTCTTCCGCCGCGAAATCCTCTCGCGCATGTCGGGCATACCCCTCACTCTGTCCGCGATGACCACCGGCGGCAGCCAGCCCATCAGCTCTAGCGATATCCACTTGCTCTCGAAGCAACTACGCGCTGCAATGATGCCGGACAACGCACTCTTCGCTGTCGAAGAGAAGAATCTTTTCATCGACGAAATTCGCGAGACGCAGCGCTGGCGTGCCGTCTTTGCCTCTCTCGATTGGACAGCCGACCCGCTGTTTATGGGCATCGAACGTATTCTTGCCGCGCAGACATTGGATGGCTTGCAGACGCTGACGGAATTGACGATGCAGACGTTCGATGGGCCTGTGGGCTGGTCTTCGAAGCCGACTGTGT
Organism: Endoconidiophora polonica; assembly: GCA_001856765.1. Classification (NCBI taxonomy): domain Eukaryota; kingdom Fungi; phylum Ascomycota; class Sordariomycetes; order Microascales; family Ceratocystidaceae; genus Endoconidiophora; species Endoconidiophora polonica. Next base: position 18,184 of record LXKZ01000246.1, on the reverse strand, counting down.
TTGCTGCTGTGGCGCGCATCGTGGCGTCGGCACGCGAGATTGCTAGGCAGGGCGACAAAGATCTAGCGCAGCTTCTCGTGGTGTTTGAAGAGGCAGCGCATCGGAATAAGGTTTCTGGCTTGTTGGTTAACACATAAGCGGGGGAAAAAAAAGTCGAGACGAAAACAAGATATGGCATGTATCTTTATATATATCATATATAGTAGTAAAATCAAACAAGGTGCAAGTTTATACTGAATCAAAAACGCCGCCGTGGGTTCTGTTAGCGCCCAGTGTGTCTACATTATAACCGCCCTAAAGGTATAGATATAGCCGGTTCTAGTCCTTGCTTTTTATTGGGTTCCGTCTACAACCGCCGTTGCGGTCGGTGCAGCCGCCAAATGAGCAATTTCCTCTTGCTTAACGCCTAGCTGGCCCAACCGCTCGGCTAAGACGGCGTTCTGGTCCTGAAGCCGTGCCACTTCTAGCTTTAGCGTATTCATCGCCGCATGAAGATCGTATACGTCGGTGCCAGCCGCAACAGCGACTTTAGCTAAGGGTAGAGCTTCAGTGGCGGCCGCAGCGCCTGTTGTTCGTGGAATAGAATTAGCCATAGAGGAAATGTACGTGGTATTGCTTATTGCTGAATGTGATGTGCCAGGAACTGCATTGTAATTGTTGTTACTGTTACTGTTGTTCTCTGTGACGACATTGTCGGATGCTGCGCTGCTAGAGTTTCTGTCTTTCTTGAGCGCCACCTTGCGTGCCTTTGATTCTGCCTTTTCCTCCTCCTTACGGGCCTTTTCCTCGGCTTTTTCCTCTTCGCGACGCGCCTTGATTTTTTGCTTCATCTCACGTTCTTCACGTTTTTCTTCCTGGCGCTGGGCACGCGCGGCTTCTTTCCGCTTGCGTTCAGCATCTTTGCGCTCAGCCTTGGCCGTCTTACGGTGTAGGAGTCGGTCGGCGAGGCTACGAGGTTGCTCTGATTGGTCAGCATCTTCGGCACCGCTTGCTGTTGCACTAGCGTGGCGACGGTCAGAGTTGGATGATGTCCCCGCGGACGATTCGGCGTAGCCCGAGCCACTCTCTTGGTATGAAGATCCAGACGGCGCTGTTGACCGCCGAGGCCGCGCGTGTGTGGTCGGCGGGCGCAATAACCCGAGTCCAAGATGATGACCATGATGATGCTGTCCATCGGCCAGTGGACTGCTTCGTGCTGGCACAGTATTGTCAGCTGAGCTTTGGCCGTATCGACCTGGCCAGTCCTGACGGCCACGATCAAGCAACTGGCCGCGCTTGAGGGCCAAGTTGGCAACGATCTCCTCCGTCGACGACATCCAGTCAGATGGCAGCTGCGGTGGTGCTAGCGAGCTATCGCACTTGGTAATGGGGAAGGTGTAATGTTCTGCACGCTGCATGTGACCTGGGCCGGGCGAAGTGCTGTGGCTGTGGGCAGGCGATGCAGCGTCGGCAGTCACAGGTCGCCCGGCAAGAGTCATGTCACGATAAGAAGAAGATGGGCCGCTGTACATGTGGCCCTGGCTTTGGCTGTGATGGTTTCTATGCGTAGCAGGCGAGTAGTCTTGGATATGGTCAGGCTCAGACAGCGCTGAAATGAAGGTCTCGTCAGAATCACTCTCGCAGTCCGAGTCCGACACGTTGCCAGTACCATTATGGGTAGCATTTATCGTAGATGCGCTCTTCTCGATAGTGTCATCAATGCCGGCAATAGAACGGCGCGGGTTCTTTGGCGGCGGCTGTAAATGTATGTTGTCCTTGTTTTCTTCGGCGCTGATATTACCAGGCGGCATCGGGTGTCTCTTTGCCGATGCATAGATAAAATGTTCTGTGTCTTCTTCAGTCTTCTCTTCGCCCGTTTCCTCCGCTGGCTCTGGCGCCCACACAACGTTCTCATAGGCAGACAAATCTGTATCCTGCATCCAGCGGAAGAACTTTGCCGCATCCAAGCAGATGCCGCCAGGAGTTCCCCGTTCAATCATGAAGCGCGGGACGTTGCCGCCGGGATCGCTGCGAGTCACCATTGTCCATTCCACGGCAACTGCCTGGCTGCCCTCCTCTCCATCGACAACGACCTCACGCACCAGCTCGACGCTTTCGTACGAGCCGCGGATAATTCCTGATACCGGAGGACTATCCGGGTGGGAGCATGGCTTTGATACGATGATAAACTCGCGAAGCAGCTTGACTCCGGCCGGCACTTGGTCCGCGGATAGAAGCGACTCGGCGCTAAAGATCATCGTGACAAAGTCACGTGGCGCCGTCGGCCCAGGAAACTGCGCACCTAGTCTGAACACTGATATACACACGTGTATTAGTCAGAGTTCTATAGACATCAACTACCTTCTGTCTCTTACCTGCTACACGGCCATGACCAGTCATTGCGTCCTCCAGCTTTTTCTGCGCCGAAAGTCCGCGAACAACTGTGCCAACTCTTATTGCCTCACCAAATTCACCGATAAGCGCGCTCTTCCACTTGTCAAACGTTAGCTCGCGGTGCAAACTACGGCGGCCAAACCAAGAGCCCTTGCCGTCCGTAGCTCCAAGCTTGTACACCTGCACGCCAAGGGGGTTCTCCTTGCCACCAGCGCCTTTAACCTCCTTCCAGTCGCGGCAAAGACTCTCGATGATCAATTGTGCGTGGCTTCCCAGCGGCCGGTGTTCGGGCAGTTGACGTACATGTGGAGGAAGGCTGTCGTCGGTTGTTACAGCATGGGGTTCGGAGTCTTTGGGTAGCAGCGGGATGGTCAGAGGCTGCGGAGCAGTTTCGGAACGGTGCCGTGTCTGGACCTGCAAGGAGCCGACATCAAGGTTTGGGTTAAGGGCGCCGGGAATTGAGGCTACGATAACGCGGCTGTTGTAAAGCGTCTCATCTAGAAAGTCAGGTAGGTCGGTTGATTGGCGTGCCAGGTTATCCCATTCAACGGGCTCTAGCGCCTTGAAAATTGCCTGGGACGACATTTGTTGATAGTAGAAGATTAATGTGATGGGATAGAAGATGACAGCCACCGACGTCACTATATTGCTGTTGACGACTCAGCTAATAAAATCGTGACGACAAGCTATACAGCATTAAATAAGACTAATTAACAAATGGTTATAGAAAAAAGTGAAGAAAAGAAAACGAATTGGACAGGAAGATGAAGTCGTCTATTCAATATCAAAAAATGAGTGGAGTGGACGGAATGATGAAATGTTAGCGGTGGCAATTGGTCGTTAGTGCCAAAATTGATACTTGCAACAACGGTATCTAGGCAAGTGGTGCCGAATCGGGAGTAGTCGAGGGTTGAGAAGCAAGTAAGAAAAGCAAAACGAGATTAATTATAAAAAAAATTCGGCGACTATAATTAAGGAATGGCTAGATGTTTTAATCGGTACTAGTGCTAGACTTGTCAAAACGCCAAGCTAACTAGTCTTTTATCCAACCGTTGCAGGTGCTAGTTAGACCTCTTTATATGAAGCTATATATATCTGCTACATGTTTCGTCAGTACCTCTTACTCCTTTCTCTTTTTGCCCTCTTACTCGAAGCTTCCACAACCCAGAGCAGGGAAAAGAGGAACAAATATAATGAGGAAACGATCGTGCGAAACGGAGATCAACTTGAGTCTAGGCCAAGATCTCTAATGCTTCTGCCTTAGCTTCGAATAGCTCCACGGGCTAACTACGAGGAAGCAAAAAAAAGCCAGGCTTTGGCTTGCTTTGCTCTATGGAGTCCCAAGCTGTGGACTTTGAGACGAAGCTAGAAACCTCACCGGAAAGAGAAAGGATTATCTTTAACTAAGCTAGCCCTGCAGAAAGCTTCCATCAAGGAAATGCTCTATACTATGTTCGGTACTGTACGAGCGAAAGATGGATAGGCGCGCAGGTTGCCAATATAAGCAACTTGCTGTCGGTATTTGATGCAGCAGCCCAATCGGATCTGATTAGCATGATCTTTGCCACAGAACAACAAGTTGTCTCAAGGCAATCTCACGGGAAACTAGGAAGCTGCTCCAGACTGATATCCCGTGTCAAGCACTCGTGTTAAGAAAGTTTTGTGTGATTCTTGCTTTGCTTTCTATAGCGTTTTCCAGATACGAAAGCACATTCACGCCAAGTACACGTACACCATCAGTTAGATCTTGGCTGGACAGATAAATAGACAGGCAGAATCTTACCCGTCATCTAACAATACTGACGTGTAAACTAACCTCTTGTCACACAGCACTTAAGCGCAGATATGATCGTCAGTAGGACGAAACAGTCTGGATGTATCAGAACATTAGAATCTGAATCTTTGCAGTTTGGTTTACAAGGGAGAGGAGCGTTGTGTTATAGAGTAAAATAGTAAAACATGAAGGGGCAACGTATGATAGTAAATTAACCTTTGTCATCCAAGTATGAATGCTTCAATTAGAGCCTACCCATGAATTTCATTACTGAGGGCGCTCCGCTATTCGAATATTGTATACATTGTCATACCGTTTAGAGTAATTACGCATCATCCTGTTACTAATGAGAAGGAAGCTAAGTAGGCCCTGTTGGGACCCCGCATTTATAACCCTATTATATCACAGGGTTTGTCTCTCTCATTATGCCAAGCTCCGCCAAAGTTGTGCGAAAAACAACAAATTGACAGATATCCTATCTTTCTCACCGGAAGGGAACATTGGAAATGCATACTTCAACACTATACGCAATTTGCAAGGCTACGCCGGTTCCTTTCTTATTATTTTAAGCGGGAAAAATAGCACAATATACGCCGTTATCTTTGTTACTTGTTTGTTCAGCCTCGCCGTGCCTTGCGTCATCAGTACGCCGAAACGAGAGAGCAAAGAAGAAAGAAAGAGAGAGAAAAAGGAGACTTGCAGTTCCTTTCGCCCATTTTATTGGTTAGGGAACCAGACTCTGCAACTCTTTGGTCTCCGAGGATTTTGTGATTTGAAGAAGGCGAAAGAAGAAGAAACACAAAGAAGAAGAAGCTTGATGCGTATCCCTTCGCGCCGCCTGCCTTCGATATCACTTTGTTTTCCTTCTTTTCTCTTTGCTAGCAAGCTTTCTTACTAGCAGATCAACTATGGCTTCAGTGAGTCTTTCCCTTTACGCCAAGTATTGCCGACGAGAGCGTTTATCAGAGTCAGCTTCTGTAGGATGTTTAATAGCTTCAAAGTCTAGATATTCAATGACTTCAGCGACAAGGCACCCCGGAAGCGGTTAATCGACAATTAAAGAGTACACCCTTATTGCTGGTATACAGCTATTTGCTCGACTCTGAAGCTTCATTGGCTGGATGGGCGCCACCGATATCTGATGTCAAATCTTGTCGTCCTGGTTCATCATGCTATATCATGCGGTGAACAAAATGCAGTCGGGCGCAAAGATATTAACGCTTAGCTAAAACAAGAAAATTTGCTGACGCCTTTTAATCTTTTGTCTCGAATTATATAGCATGGCGTCACTCGGACCGTGCACGTTCGTACTGAAGAACAGCGTCAACAAGATCTTGTCAAGATCGATAATTACCACAGGCTAGAGCTGGATATTCGCTCTCGGGTAAGTCAAGCCTTGCCCTTCTAGTTTCTTTCTTTCTATTATCTGTCATTGTCCATCCTTCTCGCTATCCATCGATTATCTCCTGCCTCCCGCGCTTCCAGCCTGCTTGCCTTTCCGTCTTCTGACAAATCGCCCAGCTACTACTGGCTAGACAAGAGGCAATTAGACTAGCTAGAGCAAGGAAAAACAGATTAGCAAGCAAAGCTTGTGTTGGCTTAGGCCCTGGCCTCGTCATCTGAAGTACAGAGCAAGATAGGAAATATTACAAGACGGACTGGCAATCACTGCGCTCTGCGGTCGACTGAGTCTTAAGGACTCAGAAGATATTACCCCTGGATAGGGTGGTATAGCTGTCGAAGAAGCCGGGTTCTCTTCCTCTACTTCTTGTTTCTTCTTCCTCAAACACGAGGCCTGTTTTATCCCCTCCACCTCAAGTGCTATCCTATCATAGCTATCTTCTCTTGTTCACCCCTCTATCTCTCTATACCTTTAATACCCTCTTTATTGCCATTACCTTTCCACTTATTTCCTCTCTGAACATATCCTTGCTTTTAGACCATTTGGCCCTAGTCTACCATATCTTTTTCTATCCTAGTTATTTTAGTCTCTGTGCCCAATCTTACACTTTCTCTCTGCTACTTCTTGATCTAGGCCGACACCGCCGATTTTTCATCGGAGACCTTTGACCGGACTAATCGTCTTCTTCGTCTCAATCCTGAATATTATACAATATGGAACGTGCGCCGCAGATGCATAACCTCGCGCTTATCATCCGCACCGTCGGATGGTTGCTCCTCCTCGACGGAGTTGCAGAGTTCATCGCCGACTCGCATAACATCTCGCTCTATCGCCGACTCTTCCAAGCCCTCGTGCCGCGAGACCCCATGCTGCCACAAATGCCCACAGACTGGGAAGCCTGGTATAACAGCTGAGCCTGCTACTGCAACTGCTGCCTCCGATGCGTTTCACGTCGGGGTTGCAGACCACCAGCAGCATCTCCAAGTCCTCAAGACCGAGCTCATGTTCACTATGCCGCTGCTCATGGAACACCCCAAGTGCTACTGGATCTGGGACCACCGCGTCTGGGTCTTAGAGCAGATTATCTCTCGGTTGCCTGTCCAAATATCACGTGCCATCTGGGAAGAAGAGCTGGCGCTAGATAGTAAGATGCTACTACGTGACCGCCGTAACTTCCATGCCTGGGGCTATCGACAAAAGCTAATACAACGCCTCGAAAGCCCTGCATTACTGGGCGTCAACATGACCCAGAAGGAGTTCGACCATACCACACAGATGATCAAAGGCGACCTATCCAACTTTTCCGCTTGGCATCGCCGGGCGATGCTGATTCCTAGTCTGTTAGCTGAACGGAATGCAAGCAACGACGAACGTAAAACGTTTTTAGATGATGGTAAGACCTTCTATATTGCGACCCTTGCTTTCTACAGCGTCATTTGTTTCTGTTTTAGGTTGTTTGGGTCGGGGAGACTAGTTGATGATCCACAAGGTGTGCGTGGGTACTTGCTTAGCCATGTACTTTTTCCATTTTTCCTTTCACATTTCTTATATTTTTTTCCGCTGAGGCCATGAAGTTCATGTACGGGCTCGGCCGTGAACGAAAAAAAAAGAAGCAAAGAAAGTATGACACAAATACGCTGAAACTTCCAGAGCCAGAAAAAAGAATACGAAACCACATAGCAACACTATAATCAGCTATATCTAAGCTGTTGTTGAACGGATGGGCTGCTAATAGAAAACGTCTGTGCTCCTGTAGAAATCGAGAACATCCATAATGCCCTGAACGTGGGCCCTGAAGACCAATCGCTCTGGTACTACCACCAATTTCTGATGCTCAGCGTAGCTTCTTCTGACCAGCTCAAGTCTTTTGTGCCTGCACTCTCTGCCTCTGATCGCTGCGCAGTGGTCGACAATGTGATGGAGTATATAGCCGATTTACTCGAAGATTACAGCGATATCAAGTGGATCTACGAGGCCCTTCTCGAGTATACACCGTATAAGGCTAAGATTGAAGAGCGTGAGCTTACGGCCGATGAGAAAAGCGAACTAGAAAAGTCGCTGCAGAAGTTGGAGACACTTGATCCTATGCGTATGGGCCGTTGGAAGGACGTGAGGGTATCTCTAGGAATTTAAATTGTATATATGACTTTGCCACCATATATGGCAAAATAGATTTAGGATAGATATCTCACAAAAAGATTTTTCATGGCGATATATTTACCTGCGCTACTTACAAACCGTGTGGCCATCTATTGTTCACATTGTGTGCTCATCCCGATTTATGGTTCTCGCTAACTAGCATTGTTATAATTTAGCTCGGGCAGTCGCTTGTTTAATATGAGCGGGTGTCATCCGGCTTTCGCTACTCTTGTCTTGGGCGAGACTCTCTATGAAACTCAAGCTAACCAAAGATGCTTTTACTAAAAGCTTACAACATAGAACATTTGTATTATACTCATTTTCCCTTCTCAGCTCTTACTCTTTTTATACTGACTTACTTCGTATAGTATAGTGGGCATTCCGCCGTTCTTTACTGCTTGACACATTCTAGCATGGACTGACTTACAAACCATAGGTGGAACGATGACATCGCCATCTGCACCCATGGCCTCTCTCTGCTCTATTCTGCGTAATCTCACCAAGGAGTACATAGCCTATTTCCTTATATTTTTTGATAGCAATGTCTCAATATAGACAGAACCGTCAGAGCGGTTGGTAAAATTTAAGCCGAAGCGGCAGAGTTAGGCGTGGACGCCGTGGAATTGGAAAGCGGGATCAACACCATGACATGACAGCCTGCAGGAACTCGGTGATTATATATATAGATATAGACAGTAACTTGGTGGAAGATACAAGATCTGGGTATCTAACATACAAAAACAGCATGTTAGCCGCTGATTATTTACTTCTCTGTTGCCATTCGCAACAGCTTCAGGCGTCTGGTAGGATGGGACTTATTGTATTACCGGAGAACGACTAGATGTAGATTTTGAAGCATTGTTGGATGTCAGTGAGGAGCATGGGAACTATATGGAAGCTCACGTTAGATAAAGTTAGTTTACATGTATGGAGTTGTAGTACGTGTGCATCGAGTCAGAGGGATGCGATGCTTCATGATGAAGTAACTTGACTTATTTATAACTAGTATAGTTATACGTGATAGTTTCTGGTCTAAGATAAACTCATTCTTTACTAATCATATATTATGAGAATACCTAAAGACTGCCTTCAACTCCGAATCGGCTTCACTCACTATCTCATTCGGACCAGATGTAGTCTCTTCATTGAAGTTACACTTCACTTTGCACCTATCCTGGTATTTTCTAGTGACGGAAGTTCTTTGGCCATTTTAAAGAATACTCAAGGTCACTATGACAGAACTTATTGCTTCCGTGCGCTATGGTAATTCCAATTTTGGAAGTTCAACAGTATACAATACTCTAGCATGGTTGCAGTCGAGTGCTTAGACATTTACAGTCACTTTGGGTTTATCAATAGCAGCACGGTGATTGTGGGTCGTAGAAGTTAAAAGACTAGCCCAAAAGAATATGTGAGATCGACAGCTAGAGATATCGTCTAATTAGTAGTACCCAAAAAGTATGCACTTTGGTAGTGTAGTATCATTGGCTTATTGTGTTCAGAGTTTACTAGGGAGTTAAAACTTTCATGGCTTCTAGTTACAGATATCCTCATGCAAGTTTTGGGTGGGCCCGACTTGAACAATAACCGGTTATGATCAAATGCTACTACTAGTACTACGAAGAGAGCTTGTGCATCTGTTATTATATAACGGGGTGCCATGTAACTGAACAATGATGTCTCTGCGGGATATCTTATACGCCCAATAGTTAACTAACTGTATGACACAACACACAATAGCGCCGTTATCTTTCAATTGTGTATCTTGCGTGAACTTGACTAGGCACCAATCGCGGCAACCGAGAAGCAAGCCATAGCACTTTGAAAGAAGTTCGCTTAGCCACATATATAGCACCATTTCAGCCACATTTAGCTATACACTGGTATGAGCGTGTGTTGCTTGATGTTCATTAGTCATCCAACTTATCAGAATCAAATGTGACGTGATAGGAAAATAAGAAGTCCGAAAGCTATGGAGACTACTGAATTTGAGTTCAATTACCCCTCTTTATATCTTGATATCTTTGATACTTCGTAATAGTTATCTTGAATATCCATCTTACGAGAATCTTACAATCTTCACCTAAATCACTATCAAAGCTCTGATATGGCCACCGTCGAACTTAAAAACCTAACGGGCAGAGATGATCAACAGCCTGCGCTTTTGAAAATAGCGAATATATATAATGAACTGCAGCACTTTTCCGAGGACACGAAGAGTTTTGAGAAACCTATCGCAGCGGTAAAGAATCGTCTAGCCAGGTATAAAAATGCCCTAAACATTGATGAGTTACGACATCGCGGTCATGCTGATATAATATGAAGGATACTTGACACAACAAAATTGATACTCAATCATTACAACCATACAGTAGCATCTCGGAACATATACTTTGTATGTCGTCTGTGTAAAGAGAAAAGCTACCGGCAAGATATTGATTTCAATCTCGAGAGCTTCAGGCTCTATTATTCTGGCCCTTACGAGTCTGATGGCGTACAAAGCGACGAAAATCGTGATGGTTTACAACGCTTCAGGGGCAGCGCCTTCTTTTCAACCATCCAGCTACGCTCGTGGAAGGCGTGGAGGGCTAGTGCAGAAGCAGGATGCACTATGTGCTCAATGGTTGTTCAGATAATCTCGAAATTACACGAACACGAGCTGGAGTCTTTTTCAGCGGCTAAGATAGATCCTGCTATTGGCTTACGGAGAGATCTTCCAAGATCCACCAATCATGCACAGAAAGACATCATTGGATATACCTCTCATACGAAACTTGCCTCTGGCGAATATGCTCTTGCCTTTGATATATATGTAGAATTTCCGGAATCAATGACTACTAGGACGGTCCGTGTCCGTTCTCTCGTTGAGCCTCTTGATCCTAGTGTCTCTATATCCCAGTCTTCTCGTGAGCTTGGATGGGATGCCCTACAAGAACGACTCTCCTTGTGTGAGAAACATGAGGCCTGCCAACGTGGTACAGGTATAGACACTGATGAAGGCATTTGCCCTGACCGGCTTCTGTTGATTAATGACTCCGAACTTCGTCTTATCGACAGCTCAGGTGCTCCATGCTGTATACGTTATAATGCCCTAAGTTACTGCTGGGGTGATAGCAAGCCCCCAATGACTTTAACTGACAACATGTCACGTCATCGACAGGGGATAAGCATTTCAACACTACCGAGGACCTTTCAAGACTTTATCTACTTGTCACAAAAGATGGGTATCGACTACCTATGGATCGACTCTTTATGTATAATCCAAGACGACCACAACGACTGGCTTCGAGAAATTCCTAAGATGGGCTCGATATTCGAGAACGCTTATCTTGTAATATCAGCATCTCGCGGTACAGACAGTCATAACGGAATATTCTGCCAAGCCGAAAATTATCGACATGATACACTAGAACTTAGTGTGGTAGATGGAAGCATGCACGTACATATTCGATACCAGGGTCTCATTCGAGACATAGTCCAATCGACAAGATCCAAGCATATCTCTGGTACAGTCGATACAAGAGCATGGTGCATGCAAGAAGGATTTGTTGCTAAACGCAACATCACATTTGGAATCACCGAAGATTCTTGGACATGCTTGGAATCCTCGAGTTCGTGGGAGAGCCAGCTAGTTTCGGAAGATTACCGCAAAAACTACAGACATGATGCTCTAGAAAATGGAGCTCTACAGTTAGACAACATGAGAAAGAAGGCCTCACTTTTAGAAAGCTACGTCTATACTTTGTCCAATGCACAAGACATAGCTAAGACGCTCTTGGCCACTTTTCATTATACAGATTCAGAGAATTTGGACAAATCTACTAGCGTAGATGATATTGGCTATCTTGCGAACAAGACTAGGAAGGACTTGACTGCCCTTACTGAGTTCATGGAAAAGCGCGCAGAGGTGCTTGATCAAGAACTTGACCGAGATATTCAGGCGGCGCCAAACGATCAGACGGTTCGGGACATCCAGATAGCACGAGACGAACAGCGCTGGAAAATACCAATACAGTGGAAACAACAAGCAACTAGGACAAAAGCCGAGTTTGAATGGTTGAGTTGGTTTAAGTTTATGGAGAACTATACTAGACGCGAGATTACAGACAGCTCAGATCGGATTTATGCCATGTCTGCAATCACCAAAGGGATATCTACAATATATGAAGGCATGGTGTGCATAGCAGGGATTTGGCGGGAAAATATGGTAGCACAGCTTCTTTGGAAGCGTGTTTCGGAGCAGATCGGGCATTTACAGAACCTCTCTAGTACAAGAAGCCTTGACAAGCTTTCACCACAAGATATCTTTCCTACATGGAGTTGGGCGTCGATGTCAGGTAGCATTGAGTACGAAATTCCTGAGAATATACTGGCAGAGGTAGTGGACGTGATGGATGCAGTTTTATTGCCTGAGCATCAAAACTACATGAGTTTGGTACAAAATGCTACATTGAAGCTTTCCGGCACGAAGTGTCAAATCGTGATGGTATACTACCCGGGTATTGGCTACACGGCAAGAAAGCTAATCTCGCCGCCTATCAATTTTGAGGCCCGACACAACGCTGATATCGTCTTGGATACGATTTTATCAGGAGTGGGAGAGCCTAGACTTAATGAAGAGGCATCTAACATTGTGGAGTATGAAGAGACAAAAAGGGCCTCAGAAACTGAGCTACTGCCAAAAGTAGAGACTGTGTATAAGACGGATTGTGTTCTTTTAGGGCATACAGGTTTGGTTACGTTTTACTTTATGCTTCTAGGATTAGATTTCAAGAATGGCGACGACTTGTATCGCCAACGGCTTGGTGTTTTTAAAACAAAGATTGATGATGCAGATACTATCGATATTTTGATGGGCATGAGAAAAAGGATATCATATATAGTGTAGACGCTATTAGTAGTCGCTTGTATATAGTTCACTCTTGTTAGGACTCGGTACTTTGAATGATCACTATGTCAAGGGATGTTGTTTGTAGAGTACTGAACTTATTGAAAGCAATTACTAGAAATGAGGTAGCAACTCCAGAGATTTAGTGTTACGATTGACTCGATTGCTCCTTTCCTTTCTGGGATAGTGTTTAGATGAAGAGGGGGTTCGTAAGGTAGATTCATAGGAAGGAACTTGCGTCACCAATTAGACTTGCGGTCGGTAAAACTTCGGGTAAACTGCCCTGAGACGACGACAAACAAAAGCGTCAGTTCTAGCACATTTAAATCGGTAGAGGCTTGACCTTTCTTACCCATTCATAGTTGTGAGACTCATATAATATCTAGTCTTTGTCTTCTCGTGTGTTCGTTGGTTTCTATCGGAAATGTCGTTCATCACCGTTGCAGCGGCGACCCTGCCTAGCGTTCCGCTAGATTTTGGCGTGAGTGGTCAGAACCCTCAGACATGAACATCTTGCTTATCAGATGCACCATTCTGGACTGGCGGAGGACATGTCTTGATATCTACCTAGTTTACAAACTAACACAAGAGTTCTAGGGGAACCGTGATCGCATCCTCGAGTCGATTTGCATAGCTAAAGAAAAAGGCGCTCTTTTGAGAACCGGCCCTGAGCTGGTGAGTCCAATTTCCCGTGCGTCTTATCACACATTGAAGCCCATGATACTAATATCACAAATAGGAAGTTCCGGGCTATGGCTGCCTAGATCATCACCTTGAGGTATAAATCAACACTATAATGATGACATATTGAACCACGCTAACTGTATCAAAGGGCGATACGTTTCTTCACAGTTGGGAAGTTGTCGCTGAAATCATCTCTGACCCTATCTGCAAAGATATGCTGATTGATCTCGGTCTCGGTGTGCGCCATCGTAATGTGTAAGTCGATATGCCCCACAATAAGCGCTAGATAGGTTCAAATTCTGACTTTCGACGCAGTCGTTATAACTGCCGCGTCTTCTGCACGTACAAGAAGATCTTTTTAATTCGACCTAAGATGTCTCTCGCCAACGATGGCTTGTATCGTGAAACCCGCCACTTTACCGCATGGGTAAAACCGCGCACAACAGAGACTTATTACCTGGAAAAGATCGTCCGTAATGTCACCGGCCAGGCCAGTGTTCCTATCGGCGATGTTGTGCTGTCAACTCCGGACACAGCCATTGGCTGCGAGACCTGCGAGGAACTCTTCACAGTGAGTCACTTACTATACGTTGAATATGTTCCTTTCTGTGTATGCGATAACTAAATATGTGGTATATATAGCCTCTTAACCCATCGACGTATATGGGCTTGAACGGCGTTGAAATCATTCTCAACTCTAGTGCGTCGCACGCCGAGCTGCGCAAGTTAGAAACGCGGCTTAACCTCATCACTAACTCTACTCGCAAGCTTGGTGGTGTCTATGTCTATGCTAATGCTTCTGGTGTTGGTAAGTGTCTCTAACACAATCTGTGGGCGCAAAACACTGATATTGTATAGATGGTGATGCTCGTATGATGTTTGACGGTTCTTCGATGGTTATATGTAACGGCGGAGTTCTGGCACAGAGTGACCAATACTCTCTAGTAAGCAATCCATCAAAGAAACAAGGCAATGGTTTAATAACGCTACTGTACTAACTCTGATAAGCGCCCCGTCGATGTTATCACTGCTACTATTGACATCGAGGAAGTTCGCAGCTTCCGCACCGGCTGCTCCCGCAATATCCAGGGCGCCGAACAGCCTGATATTCCCCGTGTTGAGTGTGATCTAGAGCTAGCTCGCCACGCAGACGAAGTCTACCTCTCCTCTACGCTGGAGCAGGCCACTGCCATGCCTCTCCGCCTGCTCGATCCTATGGAGGAAATGCACATGGCCGAGTCAGTCTACCTGTGGCAATACATGACGCGCACAAACTCGCCCGGCTATTTTCTAGCTCTGTCTGGAGGATTGGACAGCGCGACTGTCGCTCTATTTGTGTATGGTATGGCCAAGGTTGTGCTACAGAGCATCAACAACGGCGAGAAGACGACGCTAGCAGACTTGAGAAGAGTCACCGGCGAGCTGGAGTTCATTCCCAAGACACCGCAGGAAATCGTGGGCCGCTTGTTACATACGTGCTATATGGGAACGCAGCATAGCAGCGACGAAACTCGCGACAGAGCACAGAAGCTTGCAGAGGCTATCGGCTGTATTCACTCAGAAATAAAGATCGACAACGCCGTAGCTGCTCATGAGGATATCATTCACCAAGCACTTGACTTTACGCCGCAATTTCAAGTTCACGGTGGCACCAGAACCGTAAGTTCTAACCTGATAAGACTATCATGGCTTTTGTAGGGATGCATTATTTGCTTACATATATGTTGTGTCTATAATAGGAAAACCTTGCGAAACAAAACATCCAGGCTCGCAACCGCATGATCGTAGCCTATGAGCTTGCCGCTCTATCCACAACAGCGAGAAAAACACCTCGTGCTGGCGCTAGCATGCTGGTCCTCAGCTCGGCTAACGTCGACGAGGCTCTGAGGGGCTATCTTACCAAGTATGACTGCTCGTCGGCTGATATCTCTCCTCTAGGCAGTGTGTCAAAGAATGACGCCAAGGCCTTTCTCCGCTGGGCCGAAGTGACATGGAAGTTGCCGCTTGTCAGAGTAAGTACCCATGTCTTATCACGTAGCTAGTCAATACCGAATAGTCACTAATGCTTATATAGGAATTTATTGAGGCTACCCCTAGTGCCGAGCTACTACCTCTATCAGCGGGCGTCCAAGACGACGAGTCCGAAGGCGAGATGGGCCTCACATACGCAGAACTCAGCGTTTTCGGCATTATGCGCAACGTCCACAAACTCGGCCCATGGAGCTGTTACCTGCGTCTACTTAGTGAATGGAAAGAACGCCCTGGCTTCGGACCCCGTGAAATTGCGGCGCGCGTGCTACGATTCTATCGCTTCTATGCCATGAACCGCCACAAGGCGACCATCTTGACACCCAGCGTGCATCTGTCATCGTACAACCCGGACGATAACAGACATGATCTACGACCGTTCTTGTATGTGGTTAGCTGGCCGTGGCAGACACGCAAGATTGAGCAACATGTTATGGAATTAGAGAGACAAATTGCTGAGAAAAAGTCAATGAAGACGACGTAGAGTAGATATAATTATCAGCAAACGGAACATATAATAAATTAAGAATATAGCTTCATATTTAAATGAGAAAGAGTAAAAGTACACAAAAATGAGCCGACACTAGCAGGACTAGAACTAGAATCTATGCGGACGAAACTATATTTCTAGTCAGACCCTTGACTACTCAAGCATGTAGCCCTCTTTATAGGAACGACCCAGGCATCTTGATAGCGTACTTAGAGTCATCGTATAATATAAATAAATAAATTTACACATTATTAAGTTAAGTGATACAAAAGAGATTTTGACCGACTAACTACATACTGCCACTGAAATATCTATCCCGAGCTTTGAGCAGCTAGTTCGGCTTTCAGCTCGATCAGGGCTTCCTTAGGCTGATAATCGATGTCAAACAAAACAGCGCCCGGACGCCAGGCAGTAGCATCGCTAACACCCCAAACGGTAATCCCGACACAGCTAGACACGTCCAGGCAAGCATTGAAAACGGAGATGAAGTCGTCAGCTGGTGCAGTCGAGATATCCATCTCCGTCAAAGCAATCTCCTCGACGCCAGTAGCAGCCAGAGCCTTTATAGCATTAGGTACAGTACTAACAGCGCCACCAGTCAGATGCGACTGTGAGCCGATACCGTCGATGGGGATGCCGGCAGCGAGCCACTCTTTGACCTTGGGCACCATGCCGTTGGCCAGCTTGGGCTTGGAGGCATCATCCAGAGCATACTCGTTGATGTACAGCTTAGCGGCGGGATCGGCAGCACGCGCGGCGTTGAAGGCTATTGAGATATAGTCTTCGCCGAGCACGTTGTAGAAAACCGTCTCGCGCAGCGATCCGTCGTCCTTGAAGGCCTCATTGACTACGTCCCACGAACGAATCTTACCCTTGTAGTGTGTCATCACCGTCGTGATGTGGTTGACCAGCACCTTCTTCAGCGTATCTGCGTCCGTGATGCTGCTAACGTAGTCTGGCAGCTGCTCATGCCAAACCAGCGTGTGGCCACGCACTACCAGGTTGTTCTCCAGAGCAAAGTCAATCACATAGTCAGCCGTGTCGAACGAGAAGCTGCCTTCAGTCGGCTCAACGGCGTCCCACTTGAGACTGTTCTCAGGCGTCACCTGCCCAAAGTTTGACTTGAGCGTGGTGGCGATACGGCTATCGGCTGTCATCAATGACTTGTCACTAGGCGCGCCAATGTATGCGCGGCCATGGGCTTTCCACAGCGCGTCCAGGCCTAGAGTAGTCGACAACGGAATGTAGGATGTCGATGTAGACGACAAGGTGGAAGAAGCGGAAGAAGCAACTAAGTGAGTGCTACTGGAAGAAAAGGTCATCGAGGTAGTTTGGGCGACAGAAGAGGTGGAAGACACAACGACAGACGATATAGTACTGGTTACTCCGATAGTCTCAACAGGTCCCGTGCCGCTTGCGGTGGCTGTTGCTGTAATAGATGACAGCGAGTGAGCCTTGCAACTACGGCCACGAAGAGCACGAGCATCCGTTACGCTGGAAGTAGCGAGGAAGCCCAGAAGAGCTTTGATAGCGATGTTTTTCATGGTTGAAGAGAGATGGGTAATAAAGAAGCAAAAAGATTGTAAGGAACTGTGACAAGAAGTCTCTGCTTTATATTGGATAGGCTGTAGAAACCAGTAATGCGGTTCACGACGAGAAGCTTTGCTTTTCAGTGATATACTCAAGTCTATTGTAGTATAGATAGGGAACTTGTCCGTATGAAAGCTCACTAATATATTAAGGAAGAGAGAAAGACAACATAACTAAAGAAAAGGTCGAACGAGTGACTGGTAGCAAAGCAGTAGACCACTAGAGTTCTAGATGTCTGGGAAGAGACCACAACTACAGAACAAAGACCAAGTTCCATCGTCCAAAGTTAATGCTTGGCCTGGCTTATATAACGATATCTCACGTAGCTTCTTCTACCAACTCTACTAACAACAGCAATCAGGTTGTCCCATTACCTTGTTCATCTAATATCTAAATCCTAGCTTGTCCAATATGACTGCGTCTCTGGGTCCGTTCGCTGTCCTAGATCTCCTTTTTCTTCGAGCTTGTGTGTGTGTGTGTGTACATATTTAACGTCTACCTACATTGCTACGCAATCAAACGACACCAGATTGGTTACTGGACAGATATATAACGCCTTCTGCTAAAGCTGACACCCTTTCATCTTGCTTTATATCTTCTTTTATGTTGAAATAGCCCTTAGTATTTGAAAGTATTAAACATTGTGAGTCAGTCCTGACAGACTAACTTCTCGAATCAGAAGTATATATAGCAGTATAGCGTGCCTCAATACCTCAAGCTTGCTCATGTGTTTGTGTTAGTCTGAGACGACCTTCGGTACTTTGGTATGTTGAACTTACTGCAGCGCGCCTGGCCTTGTTGCTGGTTAAGTCAAGG